>CAWWDY010000521.1:0-53831 GCA_963942605.1 Poecilus cupreus
AGCATTTTGTATGTTTTTGCAAGCTGAAAACAGCTATTTTATCTTGATTTTGCAAACATAAGCCATTACACACGACAGAAACATGAATATTACAGTTTAAATACTTGAAAACAGCATTTTGTGAGTTTTTGCAAGCTGAAAACAGCTATATAATGTTGATTTTGCAAACATAAGCCATTACACACGACAGAAACATGAATATGACAGTTTAAATACTTGATAACAGCATTTTGTATGTTTTTGCAAGCTGAAAACAGCTATTTAATTTTGATTTTGCAAACATAAGCCATTACACACGACATATACATGAATATGACAGTTTAAATACTTGAAATCAGCATTTTGTATGTTTTTGCAAGTTGAAAACAGCTATTTTATCTTGATTTTGCAAACATAGGCCATTACACACGACATATACATGAATATGACAGTTTAAATACTTGAAAACAGCATTTTGTATATTTTTGCAAGCTGAAAACAGCTATTTTATCTTGATTTTGCAAACATAAGCCATTACACACGACATATACATGAATATGACAGTTTAAATACTTGAAAACAGCATTTTGTATGTTTTTGCAAGCTGAAAACAGCTATTTTATCTTGATATTGCAAACATAAGCCATTACATACGACATATACATGAATATGACAGTTTAAATACTTGAAAACGGTGTTCTGTTTGCTTTTGCATGCTTAAAACAGCATTTTTATCTTGCTTTCACCAACATTAGCTATTATACACGACAGAAACATGTAAATGACAGTTTAAATACTTGAAAACAGCATTTTGTATGTTTTTGCAAGCTGAAAACAGCTATTTTATCTTGATTTTGCAAACATAAGCCATTACACACGACATATACATGAATATGACAGTTTAAATACTTGAAAACAGCATTTTGTATGTTTTTGCAAGCTAAAAACAGCTATTTTATCTTGATTTTGCAAACATAAGCCATTACACACGACATATACATGAATATGACAGTTTAAATATTTGAAAACAGCATTTTGTATGTTTTTGCAAGCTGAAAACAGCTATTTTATGTTGATTTTGCAAACATAAGCCATTACACACGACAGAAACATGAATATGACAGTTTAAATACTTGAAAACAGCATTTTGTATGTTTTTGCAAGCTGAAAACAGCTATTTCATCCTGATTTTGCAAACATAAGCTTTTACACACGACATATACATGAATATGACAGTTTAAATACTTGAAAACAGCACATTGTATGTTTTTGCAAGCTGATAGCAGCTATTTTATCTTGATTTTTAAACACAATCTATTATACACGACATATACAAGAATATGACAGTTTAAATACTTGAAATCGGCGTTTTGTATGCTTTTGCATGCTTAAAACAACAATTTTATCTTGATTTCACCAACATTAGCTATTATACACGACAGAAACATGAGTATGACAGTTTAAGTACTTAAAAACAGCATTTTGTATGTTTTTGCAAGTTGAAAACAGCTATTTTATCTTGATTTTGCAAACATAGGCCATTACACACGACATATACATGAATATGACAGTTTAAATACTTGAAAACAGCATTTTGTATGTTTTTGCAAGCTGAAAACAGCTATTTTATCTTGATTTTGCAAACATAAGCCATTACATACGACATATACATGAATGTGACATTTTAAATACTTGAAAACGGTGTTCTGTTTGCTTTGCATGCTTAAAACAGCATTTTTATCTTGCTTTCACCAACATTAGCTATTATACACGACAGAAACATGTAAATGACAGTTTAAATACTTGAAAACAGCATTTTGTATGTTTTTGCAAGCTGAAAACAGCTATTTTATCTTTATTTTGCAAACATAAGCCATTACACACGACATATACATGAATATGACAGTTTAAATACTTGAAAACAGCATTTTGTATGTTTTTGCAAGCTAAAAACAGCTATTTTATCTTGATTTTGCAAACATAAGCCATTACACACGACATATACATGAATATGACAGTTTAAATATTTGAAAACAGCATTTTGTATGTTTTTGCAAGCAGCTGAAAACAGCTATTTTATCTTGATTTTAAACATAAGCCATTACACACGACATATGCATGAATATGACAGTTTAAATACTTGAAAACAGCATTTTGTATGTTTCTGCAAGCCGAAAACAGCTATTTTATCTCGATTTTGCAGACATAAGGCATTACACACGACATATACATGAATATGACAGTTTAAGTACTTGAAAACGGTGTTTTGTATGCTTTTGCATGCTTAAAACAGCATTTTTATCTTTCTTTCACCAACATTAGCTATTATACACGACAGAAACATGAATATGACAGTTTAAATACTTGAAAACAGCATTTTGTATGTTTTTGCAAGTTGAAAACAGCTATTTTATCTTGATTTTGCAAACATAGGCCATTACACACGACATATACATGAATATGACAGTTTAAATACTTGAAAACAGCATTTTGTATGTTTTTGCAAGCTGAAAACAGCTATTTTATCTTGATTTTGCAAACATAAGCCATTACACACGACATTTACATGAATATGACAGTTTAAATACTTGAAAACAGCATTTTGTATGTTTTTGCAAGCTGAAAACAGCTATTTTATCTTGATTTTGCAAACATAAGCCATTACATACGACATATACATGAATATGATAGTTTAAATACTTGAAAACAGCATTTTGTATGTTTTTGCAAGCTGAAAACAGCTATTTTATCTTGATTTTGCAAACATAAGCCATTACACACGACATATACATGAATATGACAGTTTAAATACTTGAAAACGGTGTTTTGTATGCTTTTGCATGCTTAAAACAGCATCTTTATCTTGCTTTCACCAGCATTAGCTATTATACACGACAGAAACAAGTAAATGACAGTTTAAATACTTGAAAACAGCATTTTGTATGTTTTTGCAAGCTGAAAACAGCTATTTTATTTTGATTTTGCAAACATAAGCCATTACACACGACATATACATGAATATGACAGTTTAAATACTTGAAAACAGCATTTTGTATGTTTTTGCAAGCTAAAAACAGCTATTTTATCTTGATTTTGCAAACATAAGCCATTACACACGACATATACATGAATATAACAGTTAAATATTTGAAAACAGCATTTTGTATGTTTTTGCAAGCTGAAAACAGCTATTTTATCTTGATTTTGCAAACATAAGCCATTACACACGACATATGCATGAATATGACAGTTTAAATACTTGAAAACAGCATTTTGTATGTTTCTGCAAGCTGAAAACAGCTATTTATTCTTGATTTTGCATACATAAGCCATTACACACGACATATACATGAATATGACAGTTTAAATACTTGAAAACGGTGTTTTGTATGCTTTTGCATACTTAAAACAGCATTTTTATCTTTCTTTCACCAACATTAGCTATTATGCACGACAGAAACATAAATATGACAATTTAAATACTTGAAAACAGCATTTTGTATGTTTTTGCAAGCTGAAAACAGCTATTAAATCTTGATTTTGTAAACATAAGCCATTGCACACAACATATACATGAATATGACAGTTTAAATACTTGAAAACGGTGTTTTGTATGCTTTTGCATGCTTAAAACAGCATTTTTATCTTTCTTTCACCAACATTAGCTATTATACACGACAGAAACATAAATATGACAATTTAAATAATTGATAACAGCATTTTGTATGTTTTTGCAAGCTGAAAACAGCTATTTTATCTTGATTTTGCAAACATAAGCCATTACACACGACATATACATGAATATGACAGTTTAAATACTTGAAAACAGCATTTTGTATGTTTCTGCAAGCCGAAAACAGCTATTTTATCTCCATTTTGCAAACATAAGGCATTACACACGACATATACATGAATATGACAATTTAAATACTTGAAAACGGTGTTTTGTATGCTTTTGCATGTTTGAAACAGCATTTTTATCTTGCTTTCACCAACATTAGCTATTATACACGACAGAAACATGAATATGATAGTTTAAATACTTGAAAACAGCATTTTGTATGTTTTTGCAAGTTGAAAACAGCTATTTTATCTTGATTTTGCAAACATAGGCCATTACACACGACATATACATGAATATGACAGTTTAAATACTTGAAAACAGCATTTTGTATGTTCTTGCAAGCTGAAAACAGCTATTTTATATTGATTTTGCAAACATAAGCCATTACATACGACATATACATGAATATGACAGTTTAAATACTTGAAAACGGTGTTTTGTTTGCTTTTGCATGCTTAAAACAGCATTTTTATCTTGCTTTCACCAACATTAGCTATTATACACGACAGAAACATGAATGACAGTTTATATACTTGAAAACAGCATTTTGTATGTTTTTGCAAGCTGAAAACAGCTATATTAACTTGATTTTGCAAACATAAGCCATTACACACGACATATACATGAATATGACAGTTTAAATACTTGAAAACAGCATTTTGTATGTTTTTGCAAGCTGAAAACAGCTATTTTATCTTGATTCTGCAAACATAAGCCATTACACACGACATATACATGAATATGACAGTTTAAATACTTGAAAGCTGTGTTTTGTATGCTTTTGCATGCTTAAAACAGCATTTTTATCTTGCTTTCACCAACATTAGCTATAATACACGACAGAAACATGAACATGACAGTTAAAATACTTGAAAACAGCATTTTGTATGTTTTTGCAAGCTGAAAACAGCTATTTTATCTTGATTTTGCAAACATAAGCTATTACACACGACATATGCATGAATATGACAGTTTAAATACTTGAAAACTGCATTTTGTATGTTTTTGCATGCCTAAAACAGCATTTTTATCTTTCTTTCACCAACATTAGCTATTATACACGACAGAAACATAAATATGACAATTTAAATACTTGAAAACAGCATTTTGTATGTTTTTGCAAGCTGAAAACAGCTATTTCATCCTAATTTTGCAAACATAAGCCTTTACACACGACATATACATGAATATGACAGTTTAAATACTTGAAAACAGCACATTGTATGTTTTTGCAAGCTGAAAGCAGCTATTTTATCTTGATTTTTCAAACACAATCTATTATACACGACATATACAAGGATATGACAGTTTAAATACTTGAAACCGTCGTTTTGTATGCTTTTGCATTCTTAAAACAACAATTTTATCTTGATTTCACCAACATTAGCCATTATACACGACAGAAACATGAATATGACAATTTAAATACTTGAAAACAGCATTTTGTATGTTTTTGCAAGCTGAAAACAGCTATTTAATCTTGATTTTGCAAACATAAGCCATTACACACGACATATACATGAATATGACAGTTTAAATATTTGAAAACAGCATTTTGTATGTTTTTGCAAGCTGAAAACAGCTATTTTATCTTGATTTTGCAAACATAAGCCATTACACACGACATATGCATGAATATGACAGTTTAAATACTTGAAAATAGCATTTTGTATGTTTCTGCAAGCCGAAAACAGCTATTTTATCTCGATTTTGCAAACATAAGGCATTACACACGACATATACATGAATATGACAGTTTAAGTACTTGAAAACGGTGTTTTGTATGCTTTTGCATGCTTAAAACAGCATTTTTATCTTTCTTTCACCAACATTAGCTATTATACACGACAGAAACATGAATATGACAGTTTAAATACTTGAAAACAGCATTTGGTATGTTTCTGCAAGTTGAAAACAGCTATTTTATCTTGATTTTTCAAACATAAGCCATTACACACGATATATACATGAATATGACAGTTTAAATACTTGAAAACGGTGTTTTGTATGCTTTTGCAAGCTTAAAACAGCTATTTTATCTTGATTTTGCAAACATAAGCCATTACACACGACATATACATAAATATGACAGTTTAAATACTTGAAAACGGTGTTTTGTATGCTTTTGCATGCTTAAAACAGCATTTTTATCTTTCTTTCACCAACATTAGCTATTATACACGACAGAAACATAAATATGACAATTTAAATACTTGAAAACAGCATTTTGTATGTTTTTGCAAGCTGAAAACAGCTATTTTATCTTGATTTTGCAAACATAAGCCAACACACGATATATACATGAATATGACAGTTTAAATACTTGAAAACGGTGTTTTGTATGCTTTTGCAAGCTTAAAACAGCTATTTTATCTTGATTTTGCAAACATAAGCCATTACACACGACATATACATGAATATGACAGTTTAAATACTTGAAAGCTGTGTTTTGTATGCTTTTGCATGCTTAAAACAGCATTTCTATCTTGCTTTCACCAACATTAGCTATAATACACGACAGAAACATGAATATGACAGTTAAAATACTTGAAAACAGCATTTTGTATGTTTTTGCAAGCTGAAAACAGCTATTTTATCTTGATTTTGCAAACATAAGCTATTACACACGACATATGCATGAATATGACAGTTTAAATACTTGAAAACAGCATTTTGTATGTTTTTGCATGCTTAAAACAGCATTTTTATCTTTCTTTCACCAACATTAGCTATTATACACGACAGAAACATAAATATGACAATTTAAATACTTGAAAACAGCATTTTGTATGTTTTTGCAAGCTGAAAACAGCTATTTTATCTTGATTTTGCAAACATAGGCCATTACACACGACATATACATGAATATGACAGTTTAAATACTTGAAAACAGCATTTTGTATGTTTTTGCAAGCTGAAAACAGCTATTTTATATTGATTTTGCAAACATAAGCCATTACATACGACATATACATGAATATGACAGTTTAAATACTTGAAAACGGTGTTTTGTTTGCTTTTGCATGCTTAAAACAGCATTTTTATCTTGCTTTCACCAACATTAGCTATTATACACGACAGAAACATGAATGACAGTTTACATACTTGAAAACAGCATTTTGTATGTTTTTGCAAGCTGAAAACAGCTATTTTAACTTGATTTTGCAAACATAAGCCATTACACACGACATATACATGAATATGACAGTTTAAATACTTGAAAACAGCATTTTGTATGTTTTTGCAAGCTGAAAACAGCTATTTTATCTTGATTCTGCAAACATAAGCCATTACACACGACATATACATGAATATGACAGTTTAAATACTTGAAAGCTGTGTTTTGTATGCTTTTGCATGCTTAAAACAGCATTTTTATCTTGCTTTCACCAACATTAGCTATAATACACGACAGAAACATGAACATGACAGTTAAAATACTTGAAAACAGCATTTTGTATGTTTTTGCAAGCTGAAAACAGCTATTTTATCTTGATTTTGCAAACATAAGCTATTACACACGACATATGCATGAATATGACAGTTTAAATACTTGAAAACTGCATTTTGTATGTTTTTGCATGCCTAAAACAGCATTTTTATCTTTCTTTCACCAACATTAGCTATTATACACGACAGAAACATAAATATGACAATTTAAATACTTGAAAACAGCATTTTGTATGTTTTTGCAAGCTGAAAACAGCTATTTCATCCTAATTTTGCAAACATAAGCCTTTACACACGACATATACATGAATATGACAGTTTAAATACTTGAAAACAGCACATTGTATGTTTTTGCAAGCTGAAAGCAGCTATTTTATCTTGATTTTTCAAACACAATCTATTATACACGACATATACAAGGATATGACAGTTTAAATACTTGAAACCGTCGTTTTGTATGCTTTTGCATTCTTAAAACAACAATTTTATCTTGATTTCACCAACATTAGCCATTATACACGACAGAAACATGAATATGACAATTTAAATACTTGAAAACAGCATTTTGTATGTTTTTGCAAGCTGAAAACAGCTATTTAATCTTGATTTTGCAAACATAAGCCATTACACACGACATATACATGAATATGACAGTTTAAATATTTGAAAACAGCATTTTGTATGTTTTTGCAAGTTGAAAACAGCTATTTTATCTTGATTTTGCAAACATAAGCCATTACACACGACATATGCATGAATATGACAGTTTAAATACTTGAAAATAGCATTTTGTATGTTTCTGCAAGCCGAAAACAGCTATTTTATCTCGATTTTGCAAACATAAGGCATTACACACGACATATACATGAATATGACAGTTTAAGTACTTGAAAACGGTGTTTTGTATGCTTTTGCATGCTTAAAACAGCATTTTTATCTTTCTTTCACCAACATTAGCTATTATACACGACAGAAACATGAATATGACAGTTTAAATACTTGAAAACAGCATTTGGTATGTTTCTGCAAGTTGAAAACAGCTATTTTATCTTGATTTTGCAAACATAAGCCATTACACACGATATATACATGAATATGACAGTTTAAATACTTGAAAACGGTGTTTTGTATGCTTTTGCAAGCTTAAAACAGCTACTTTATCTTGATTTTGCAAACATAAGCCATTACACACGACATATACATGAATATGACAGTTTAAATACTTGAAAACGGTGTTTTGTATGCTTTTGCATGCTTAAAACAGCATTTTTATCTTTCTTTCACCAACATTAGCTATTATACACGACAGAAACATAAATATGACAATTTAAATACTTGAAAACAGCATTTTGTATGTTTCTGCAAGCTGAAAACAGCTATTTAATCTTGATTTTGTAAACATAAGCCATTACACACAACATATACATGAATATGACAGTTTAAATACTTGAAAACGGTGTTTTGTATGCTTTTGCATGCTTAAAACAGCATTTTTATCTTGCTTTCACCAACATTAGCTATAATACACGACAGAAACATGAATATGACAGTTAAAATACTTGAAAACAGCAATTTGTATGTTTTTGCAAGCTGAAAACAGCTATTTTATCTTGATTTTGCAAACATAAGCCATTACACACGATATATACATGAATATGACAGTTTAAATACTTGAAAACGGTGTTTTGTATGCTTTTGCAAGCTGAAAACAGCTATTTTATCTTGGTTTTGCAAACATAAGCCATTACATACGACATATACATGAATATGATAGTTTAAATACTTGAAAACGGTGTTTTGTTTGCTTTTGCATGTGTAACAAGCGCATTTTTCTAAATTATTATTTGCTTAATTTAGTATTTTTTATAGGTCAATAAAAGCGCTTGTACGAATATTGCAAATATAAATTGATATTATTGCACAAGCATCTATTGCGTGTGTCAATAAATTCTTTTGATATTTGCAGACACAGCCGATGATGACACGATCAACTTGATGGCAGGAGCTATTTTTGAGTTGGACAAAAAGACAGTCTTTGTCGGTCCGTGGTGGAATTCAGTCATATTTAACTACATTATTTTGTCTTAATTTGTTTTATATTTTATTTATCATTATCATCATAATTATATTTATTTAAATACACTCGCTGTCGGTCGTTAATTCTTTGTGCTTCCTGTTGCCCGTCCTTTCTTCAGGTTGTCTCCGAGAGGCGTACTGCAGTGAATCAGCAGGTAAGTATACCTTTCGTTTTACTCAATAATCAGCACGTGAACAGATCTGTGCTTCACTGCCACAGTCCACTGTTACAATTGGCGCAGTCGGTAGGATAGTAAAAGTACGTTTACTATATTAGTGTGACGACGGCGACGACAACTACGCTTACGACCAATTCAACCACGACTACCACCACGACCAATATGTTTGCTCCTATTACTTCCACGTTACCAGTACCTGCAAATCCGCATTTTGTAATACCGCCTGCTCAGTTATTGAGCTATGCTCCATCTGCACCTACATCACAACACCAACCTTACGCACCTTTCTCTTACCATCTACCAAATCTACTAACAACAAATTGGCATAAGCCTACAGCACCTTTCTCAGGTTCACCACCCTCTAACACAGAGCAAGTTGTTTTCGACAACCCCAACGCTATGCATGCGCTAAAGTCAATCGAAACATATTCGGGAGGCCCAGATTTAGAGGCGTTTTTAGACAACGTAGCCACGGGTGCTGAATGTTACCACTTGACAGAATTACAAACGTTTACTGCAATTAAGTTAAAATTACGGGAGGACGCTAGGTCATATTTTTATTCTTTACCAATAGATGAAAGAGCAAAGTCGACGTTAGAAATGCGGGACTGGCTTATACATTTATTTGGTACAAAGATAGATGCGGGTTCAGCGGAGCGGGAGTTCTATAAGATTTTTAGAAAACGGGATGAGAGCTTGCAAAAATTTGCGCTAAGATTAAAAATAGCAGGCGCGAAAGTATTTCCAGTAGTAGGTGAAAACGAAATGCAAAAATTTAGAGCCAAGATTAAACGGGAGTCATTACTGATTAAACAATTTCTTGATGGGTTAGAAACACGATTAGCCAACGAAATCTGTAGAATCAAGCAATTTGAGACGATAGACTCAAGACTCAAGTTTCGAATAAAAACGCGAATGCTAAGAAAAATAGGACGCAATTAACCACGTGTCAGCGATACGAACAAATGCGAGGACGTTGCTTTAATTGTGGTAGTCTAGATCATACGGTAAGCACTTGTCCACACCCTAAACAGAAATTTTGCTTCGCGTGCGTAAAGCCAGGGCATCTAGCAACAGAGAAGACATGCCCTTTAAACTCCAAATCTGCCTAGACGACGACCCAACGTCTGGCAGGACCGCTACAAAACTCGTTAAAGTTGTTCCAAGGGTCGCTGATGTAGAGGAAGACATAACTAAGCAAATTGTTTTCCAAATTAATAGTTTGAATTATAGTTTTCTTATAGATTCTGGAGCCGCTGTATCTTTAATTAAACGTAGTGTTGCTGAAAGGTTAAATTTGTCGATTTTTGAGACGAAAGATGTATTAGTAGATGTTTCTGGCAATAGTTTATTGAATGACGGTGCTGTCATTATTAGCTTAAATGTTGGTTCCAGAAAAATCAAACATCGTTTCGTAGTTTGTCCCGATGATTTGTGCTTTAAATCAGATGGATTATTAGGCGTCGACTTTTTAATACAGCACGATGTTACGATCAGCTTTAAAGATAACACAGTGATAATCAATAAGACAAAATTAAGTTTAACCGACATCAGACGGAACAATAACTTTGACGATGTTGTTTGTAGTGTAAGTAGCGTAACAGATAGTGAGGTTCAGATTTCGCCAACGTTAGCAGTTTCGTCGAATGATTCAACATTAGCTTCTAATAAAGTAACTTTAGATACAGTTGAACGAAATTCAGAAGTAATTGAATTTCCCGTGGCGGTAAAATCTGACTCCAAGATTAGCAAAATTTTGAGAGATAATGCTGAAAGCAATGGTGAAAATATTAGTGCTAACACAGCAAATTTTTGTAGTAAAAACACGCCTGTAGTGAAATTAAAGTATGAGATAAATATTCCACCGCGCCACATAGCTGTTGGTTCGGTACGCTTAGGCTCGCGGTCGCCAGACGGTCTGTATGTACTAGAACCGAGAGCGGTAGATATACCGGGTGTTCTAATTGCGCGTACACTAGTAAAATATGTACAGGCTAAGCAAGACGATATACCGCTTCAGATCTTAAATTTCGGTTCTGAAAATGTTAGAATTAATACGAAAATCCCCATTTGTCATGCTGTAGCAGCGGATTTGGAGTTAGAAAATAAAGATTTTAGAAAGGTAGATCAAAATTCTTTCTCGATAAATGTAATAAACACCGTAGAATTTCTAAAAGAGTTTCAGTTAGATCACTTAGAGAGCACCGATTGCGATAAATTAAAATCGTTTTTATTAGAGCATGCTGATATTTTCAAACCAAAGAATGAAACGCTCAAAACGACTTCTATGGTTCAACATAGAATAATAACCGAGCACGAAAAGCCAGTGGCAAAGGCTCCGTACCGAGTACCTTTTAGCCGTCGCCAAGTAATGAAAGACTTAATAACTGAAATGTTAGAAAGTGACATTATTGGTCCTTCAACAAGCCCATATTCGGCCCCAGTAGTTTTAGTTGAAAAGCAATCACCTACTGGTGTATCGTCATTTAGATTTTGCATTGATTATAGAGAACTAAATAAAATTACTAAGAGGGACTTTTTCCCTATCCCAAATTTGCATGATACAATCGACCAATTAGGAAAAGCCACTAAATTTACCACCCTAGACTTGACGAAAGGATTTTGGCAAGTGGAAGTGGACCCGCGGGATAGAGAAAAAACAGCTTTTTCTGTTCCATGGGGCCACTACGAATTCAAGCGAATGCCTTTCGGATTGTTGAATAGTCCCAGTACTTGGCAACGACTGATGAACACTGTTTTGTCGGGACTCACGGTGACGCACTGTTTTGTTTATTTGGATGATATTATTTGCTTCAGCTCAGATAATGTAGATGAGCACATAAGTAAATTAAAACTTATTTTTGACCGATTACGTGAGGCAAATTTGTCATTAAATCCTAATAAATGTAAATTTATGCTGAGTGAGACGAAATATCTTGGTCACATAGTGAGTAGTAACGGAGTGAAACCTGATCCCGATAAGATAGACGTCATCAAGGAATACCCGCGGCCGAGCAATGCCACAGACATACGTGCGTTTCTTGGACTTGTAGGTTTTTATCGCAAATTCATACCTAATTTTGCTGACATTGCTTTACCACTGACAAAATTGACTAAGAAAGATTGTAAATTCTGTTGGACAACGGAAACGGAAAAATCATTCGTGCTTTTGCGAGATTCACTAATTAAAGACCCCATCTTGAAATATCCTGATTTTGAGAAACAATTTATATTGTGTACGGATGCTTCAGCTTACGCGATTAGTGCAATTTTATGTCAAATTTACGACGGACAAGAACTACCTGTGGCATATGCAAGTCGACAATTGAGTAAATCAGAAAAAAATTATAGTACCACCGAGAGGGAATGTTTAGCATTAGTATGGGGTATTAAACACTACCGTTGCTACTTGTATGGACAGCAATTTATAGCTATTGTGGATCACCAACCCTTAAAATGGTTGATGAGTATGTCGGAACCAAATAATCGGTTACTACGCTGGTCATTACTTTTGTCTGAGTACGATTTTACCGTAAAGTATCGGCCCGGGAAAACCCATTCCAACGCTGATACTTTATCACGAATCAAGCCGGTTAGAGTATTGTTCCAGAAACATTACGAACCTATTATTTGGGACCGTCACTCACTGAAGCGCAAACAGCAGAATGACCCAGACATTGTTACTATCATAAATAATATACAGAGTGATGACGCGTACTTTTTAGATGACGACGGGATTCTCTACAGGAAATCAGATAATGAAAGGTTTGAGGACAAGTTAGTAGTACCGAAAAATCTAAGACTGCACATTTTGCACGCATGTCATGACTCGCCCTTATCAGGACACGCTGGTTTTGACAAAACTTTTGGTAAAATTAGTTCGAGATTCTATTGGTCAAAAATGAGAAAGGACATCAAAGAATATGTCGATAAATGCATTTCTTGCGCTCAACGTAAATCCTCACCTCACATACGTCCCGCCCCCTTAATGAGATCCGAACTTGCTTCCCGTCCCTTTGAACGAATCGCTATGGACGTGGTTGGACCTTTACCAACGACCTACAACGGTAACAAATACGTGCTGACGATACAAGACTCCGCGACTCGATATTTGGAAGCGTTCCCAATGAGAGAACAGAAGGCAGAGACAATAGCAAAATTATTTGTTAAAGAAATAATTCTAAGACATGAGACACCAAGACAACTACTGACTGATTTAGGAACCCCGTTTGTTTCAAAAATTTTTAAAGAAGTGTGTAATGTGCTAAACATCGAAAAATTGCACACGACAGCTTATCGTCCACAAACCAACGCTAACCTTGAGCGTACACACCGTACGTTGAAAGACATGCTATCACATTACATAAACTCAGAACATCGAGACTGGGACGAATGGCTGCCTTATGCAGTGTCAGCATTCTGTAGCACAACACATTCTATGTTAGGTGAAAGTCCGTTCTTTTTATTATTTGGGCGTGACATCGAACTTCCGTTCGATGAGATATGTAGACCCCTTAGAACGCGATACGATACGGATAGTAATTACATAGCCGAATTTATGCAAAGACTTAAATTAGCGCACATCAGAGCTAAAGAATTTCTGAATAACAATCTAGATCGTGTGCATAAAAACTTTAATAAAAAGGCTAAACCGTCCGATTTAAAATTAGGAGATAGAGTTTACTTATTCACCCCCGCTGTTAAGATTGGGACTAGTAATAAGTTGACAAAAAAATGGACAGGACCGTATCGTATCATCGATCTTAAGGACGTTAATGCGGTAATAAAGGAAATTTTTGGTAGGCGCACGATGAAAGTTCACGTAAATAGACTCAAGCGGTGTCATTTGACACAGGCTGACTTAGAACATTATAGTAACGCCCAACACCCTCCATCTGACTGTGCCAGTGACAGGGAAACGGACTGTAGCATGGATAGTAATTTGATCCTTCCACCAGCTGAATTAAATGTTTCTCCAGATATAAT
Source organism: Poecilus cupreus (assembly GCA_963942605.1). Classification (NCBI taxonomy): domain Eukaryota; kingdom Metazoa; phylum Arthropoda; class Insecta; order Coleoptera; family Carabidae; genus Poecilus; species Poecilus cupreus. Next base: position 14,515 of record CAWWDY010000521.1, read on the forward strand.
CGAACAGATTAATGATCCTAATGTTACAGATTCTACTGAGATAAGCGATTCCCTGAATGACTCGTCTGAATCTAGTGAGTCAGTAGCAACATTGGAAAGAACTGCCGATTCTGTTCGAACCACCGGTAGCGAGCCCGAGATCGCTAATCCACCACAACCAGAGCGTCGTAGCTACCTCACGAGGAGTTGTGGAAACGTGCCTGACGAGCCGTGGATTAGGAACTCGAGAATATAGCTAATTTTTATAATTTAGATTTTTGTATTTTTGGGTTAAAATGAATATGTTGTATTTAGTGATAATTTTAAGTATAGTAAGCGGTCATGGGACGTGTGCTGACATCATCGCGTATGACTGCGCAGATCCAGAAGCGGAAATTTCAAAAATTTCCCTGCTCGATGTCCAGTCCTGTGTGGACCCGAAGAATTCTTCAACCGAGGTTCCAACAAGAATACAGTTGGTTCAAGAGCGAAAGTATACAGAAGTGCATGTTTATACTTGTCTTGTGACGGTGCAGCAATTAGTCGAACATTGTGGGATGCATTCCCATACCAGCGCCGTCGCAGGCGGCCTCTCGAAGTACGTGCATTACGTCCGTGCGGAGAACTGCATTGACGCCCATCGTTATCACCGCCTAGATCTAACAGGGCTCGGGGCTGGCGTCGTGTCGGGTTTACATCCCAATGGTACGACCGAGGTGTCCACAACGATTGCAGGATATTTGGAGCACAGTAGCAAGTGCCAAGGGGTCAAGTACACGGTGAATGGAGTGGTTTACGAAGACGTGGTAGTTAGCGCAGCGATTACCATCAAGTTGAGCGACTATCTCGCCGTCGCCAATGTGGAGGAAAATAGTTTGAAACTTAGATCCGGCTCTGTGTGCAAATATGCAGATCATTATTGTTTTGATGATGTTGCAGGAGAGGTTGCGTGGAGCGGAGAGTCAGCTGATCGGTGCGCTCAGACAGGGATCGACGTCCTGTATGAAGGATCAGCGGTGCTACTCACGGTCAACCATACGCGAGCGCAATACATTGTTGTGGAGACAAGAGACACTGTTTTCGCACTGCGGCTGGTCAATGTAGAAACCCTATGTTTCCAGCAAGTCTGGAGGACAGAACAAAGTAGGCTCATTGTCATCTTCGAGTCTACTCTGGGTTTTTACTTTAAGAAGTCCAGACGAGTCAACCAAAACACGGATCTGATGGCACAAGTCCTAAGTAAACTACTGTTTCTAGAAATAGCCTTCAAGCAGAACATGAGGGACTTAGTGTATGACGCCATTTTGAAGAGATGTCATCTGCGGGAGAGTATCTTGCGTAACCACTTGGCGCTAGCGGCATCAACCCCGGACATCGTGAGTAGCATCGTAAAAGAAGCAGCAGGGTACATGGGCAGAGTAATGGGAGAAGTTTTGTATGTTGTTAAATGCCGAGCCAAGATAGTTGAATTCAGGAAAACATCAAACTGCTACCAAGAGCTACCGGTTACGTATGAAAATACCAGCCGATTTATGATGCCGATCACTCGCATCTTACAAGAGTACGGGACAGAGATCGACTGCGGTAGCAAACTACCACCAATGTTCTACTTGGAAACTAAATGGCTAGAAACTGACCCCAGGTTGAAGCATAGCGCGACAGATCCCATTACTCTGAATGCTAACATCGACGATGAACAGATCTCTATGATGAAAGTAGCACCGATCAGCGCCCATGGAGTATACACCCAAGACGAGATGGAAGCCTTCCAGAAAACGTTGCTTTTCCCTAATGAGAGAAAAGCCATTACGAATTTAGTCTCGCGGCGTGTAGCTGGAGTGAAAGCTGACACCCAGGGCTTCCATCTACCGAACGTCTTCACCGAGGGAGAATTTTTAGACATGGCCTGGAATGCAGCGGAAGAAGTTTGGGGATTCATGTCTCGGTTGGGTAATATTTTCTCAACCCTGACAGTAGTCTACGTGATTTTTGCGATATTAAAGTACTGCATGTCCGTAATCCTCAACTTTTTCAATTTAAGGAAAGCTGCCACAAATCAACAGCGACCCAGGCTATTTCTGTGGGCGAGTCTGTGGAACTCTCTGGCTCAACTCTTATTGATGAGAACAATGCAACCGCACACAGGGTCATCAGAAACCACCGCCACCACATTGGAGACTCCGTCACCACCATCGACGTTCATAACTCCGCAACAGGCCCTTTCACCGCCGGTCTATCCACCCCAAGGTCAGATGGTCGACTTTGCAGCCTTACGTCAGCACATCGGTCCCACGAACACGCCGAATTAGATCCTTTGTGATTCTTTATTATAAATTATGTATTAGTTAAAATATTTAGGGTTTTGATTTAATTTTAGTATCAAGTTGATCGTGTCATTTGTTAAGAGGAGGGTAGTGTAACAAGCGCATTTTTCTAAATTATTATTTGCTTAATTTAGTATTTTTTATAGGTCAATAAAAGCGCTTGTACGAATATTGCAAATATCAATTGTTATTATTGCACAAGCATCTATTGCGTGTGTCAATAAATTCTTTTGATATTTGCAGACACAGCCGATGATGACACGATCAACTTGATGGCAGGAGCTATTTTTGAGTTGGACAAAAAGACAGTCATTGTCGGTCCGTGGTGGAATTCAGTCATATTTAACTACAATATTTTGTCTTAATTTGTTTTATATTTTATTTATCATTATCATCATAATTATATTTATTTAAATACACTCGCTGTCGGTCGTTAATTCTTTGTGCTTCCGGTTGCCCGTCCTTTCTTCAGGTTGTCTCCGAGAGGCGTACTGCAGTGAATCAGCAGGTAAGTATACCTTTCGTTTTACTCAATAATCAGCACGTGAACAGATCTGTGCTTCACTGCCACAGTCCACTGTTACACATGCTTAAAACAGCATTTTTATCTTGCTTTCACCAACATTAGCTATTATACACGACAGAAACATAAATATGACAATTTAAATACTTGAAAACAGCATTTTGTATGTTTTTGCAAGCTGAAAACAGCTATTTCATCCTAATTTTGCAAACATAAGCCTTTACACACGACATATACATGAATATGACAGTTTAAATACTTGAAAACAGCACATTGTATGTTTTTGCAAGCTGAAAGCAGCTATTTTATCTTGATTTTTCAAACACAATCTATTATACACGACATATACAAGAATATGACAGTTTAAATTCTTAAAACCGGCGTTTTGTATGCTTTTGCATTCTTAAAACAACAATTTTATCTTGATTTCACCAACATTAGCCATTATACACGACAGAAACATGAATATACATACATACATACATACATACATACATAACGTCACGCTATGTCCCACTTAGTGGGGTAGCACGAACCCAGAAAAACAGTCAACCAACAATCAATCTCCTCCAAACATTCCTATCCTGACACACCACTTTCGCCTCGTCCACATTCATAGTGCGATTCATACATGCTCGTTTATTCTTCACACTCGGAATCATTCGTTCACGCAACAAACCATCAATCATACCCAACCAGTTATTCCTCGGACGCCCGCGCAATCGGTCACCTTCAATCTCACCCACATATATTAGTTTCACCAACCTTTCATTCGACATTCGCTCAACATGTCCAAACCACCTCAACTGACTCACTCCCACTTTCTTAACAACATTCTTCTCAATCTCACACTCATCATACACCAATGTATTCCGTATACGATCACGTCTCGTATACCCACATACTCCTCTCAAATATCTCATTTCCACAGCAGCTATACGTCGTTCATGCTTCTTCATCCACACCCAACATTCAGAACCATACATCAATGTAGGCACTAACACACCATTATAAACACTCAATCGAGCATCTCTAGATACATTCACGTTTCGAGCAAATGTACCCAGAGCACCCAATACCTTGCACCCTGCAGACACTCGCCTTTCAATCTCCCGGTCAATACGTCCATCCCTCGAGAACATACTACCCAAATATACAAATTCATTCACTTGTTCCAGTCTCACACCATTCACTGAAACATTACAATCAGTCACCAAATCATTCTTCTCAAACACCAACACTTTACATTTATCGACATTCAATAGCAGATTTAAACCTTTCCCTACTTCATTTATGCTCACAATCATTCTTCTCAATTGCTCCTCAGTTTCACCCAACACAACAACATCATCCGCATAAGCTAACGCAGGCACTATACGTCCACCAATACGTACACCATCCATTCCATTCAATGCCTTTCGTAACAACACATCCATATACAAATTAAACAACCAAGGAGACATTCCACAACCCTGTTTCACACCAACATCTATACGAAACCAATCACTCAATCTACCATCAACTCTCACCGCAGCCTCACTTCCTTCATACAACGCTCGAATCGCTCCCAACAAATTACCATCCACACCGTACTCTACAAGTACATCCCACATAGTCTCTCGAAGAACACTGTCATACGCTTTCTTTAAATCGAGAAAGCCACAGAACACCTTTTTGTTCTTATCAAGTGACTTCTCAACAATCATTCGAAGAGAAAACAATTGATCTACACAACCTCTCTCAGGCAAAAAACCTCCTTGCATATCACTTAACTTTGAAATGGTTAAGGCTCGCACCTTATGAATTAATATTTTTCCATACAACTTCCCTACCACACTCAATAAACTTATCGCTCGAAAATTTGTACATTCACTCGAACTGCCTTTGCCTTTAAATAAAGGACAAATAACAGCACGTTTCCAATCATCAGGAGCCACGCACCGTTTCAAACAAAATCTGAACAAATAAACTAACCAATCAAATAATCTTTCACCACCATATTTCAACATTTCATTTGTTATGCCATCCAAACCGGGAGCCTTACCATTCTTTAGACGCATCAATGCAAAGCTGACATCACCTTCATCTATATCCCATTCAACGTTTCTAGCATTTCTTGCATTCCCTCCCCTATTATTCACTCCATTTACACCACCATACAATTCCTTAAAATACTCACACCATCTATTCCTAACATGTGACTCATTCCACAACAACTCACCATTCGCACTCTTAATTGCTTTCACTGTTCTTGTACTCCCACCTCTCAATCTCTTTACAGTCTGCCAAAACATTCTCTTATTCATACTAAAATCATTCGTTAATCTTTCACTCATCAATTCATCGAAACGTGCCTTACTTTCTCTTACGACTCTCTTGACACATTTATTCTTCCTCTTGTATTCCATCAGGCATTCATCACGCAAAGTTCCTGGTACATCCTTCACATTCAAAAATCTCAAATACGCCCTCTTTTTCTCCTCAATCGCTTCTTTCACTTCTTCATTCCACCATGCATTCCTCGAACGACAGCCTAACTTACATTCACCACAAATTTCTTTCGCACATTGAAGGACAATGCCCTTAAATTTCACCCAAACATCATTTATGCAACAATCAAAATTAGGCTCACATTCAGGCAAAGATTCGTTCAATTTCTCTACAAATAACCCTCGAACATCCTCATTCTGCAAAACATTGGATTTCACACGAAACAAGCTCCCAGAACCTTGTACCCTCATTCTCCAACACTTACCTAGACGTATACGCGACACAACCAAATAATGGTCATTCGTTCCAAGCTCAGCCCCTCTTTTCACACGCGTATCAACAACCAAACTCCTCAAGCGCTCATCATACAAAACAAAATCAATCACACTACGTCTATTCGTACTTACATTCTCCCATGTATATATATGAGCTAACTTATGCTTAAAAATGGAATTGGATATGAAGAGGTTCCGTTCCATACAAAAAGAGACTATTTTCCTACCGTTATCATTCACTCTAGAATCCCCAAATTTACCTAACACGCTACCAGACACACTACTCTTTACACCCACCCAACCATTCAAATCACCACAAACAATCACTTTCTCGCCAGGATCACACGCATCAATCACGCTATCTAACAAATTCCAAAATTGATCCTTTGCAAGATCACTTTCAGATTCAGTTGGGCCGTAAACGGACACAACGAAGATTCTATGAAAGCCTACCTTTAATCTGCACCATAAAATTCTCTCCGAAATACAACCATAATTTCTAATACATGCTTTCATTCGTTCACTTACAACCATACCCACACCATGTTTCGCTCTAGCATTCTCACACACACCCGACCATAAACAAAACATTCCATCCACTTCTTCCTCGCCACAACCTTTCTGCATCGTTTCACTTACACATAAAACATCCACATTATACGTACGCATTGCAGACATCAATTCATTTTTCTTTCCATTTATACCTCTGACATTCCACGTAGCAAACTTACATTCATCAAACTTCGCCCATTTATTCTTCATTTTCACTAAATTAAAGATTGAAAAAGAAACGGGTTCTCTCGGTACAAGAGTAGGAGTCAAGGTAGCTTACCAGGCTTATCCTTGATAAAGAAAGAAAGGTAATAAATATGACAATTTAAATACTTGAAAACAGCATTTTGTATGTTTTTGCAAGCTGAAAACAGCTATTTAATCTTGATTTTGCAAACATAAGCCATTACACACGTCATATACATGAATATGACAGTTTAAATATTTGAAAACAGCATTTTGTATGTTTTTGCAAGCTGAAAACAGCTATTTTATCTTGATTTTGCAAACATAAGCCATTACACACGACATATGCATGAATATGACAGTTTAAATACTTGAAAATAGCATTTTGTATGTTTCTGCAAGCCGAAAACAGCTATTTTATCTCGATTTTGCAAACATAAGGAATTACACAAGACATATACTTGAATATGACAGTTTAAGTACTTGAAAACGGTGTTTTGTATGCTTTTGCATGCTTAAAACAGCATTTTTATCTTTCTTTCACCAGCATTAGCTATTATACACGACAGAAACATGAATATGATAGTTTAAATACTTGAAAACAGCATTTTGTATGTTTTTGCAAGTTGAAAACAGCTATTTTATCTTGATTTTGCAAACATAGGCCATTACACACGACATATACATGAATATGACAGTTTAAATACTTGAAAACAGCATTTTGTATGTTTTTGCAAGCTGAAAACAGTTATTTTATCTTAATTTTGCAAACATAAGCCATTACATACGACATATACATGAATATGACAGTTTAAATACTTGAAAACGGTGTTTTGTTTGCTTTTGCATGCTTAAAACAGTATTTTTATCTTGCTTTCACCAACATTAGCTATTATACACGACAGAAACATGAATATGACAGTTTAAATACTTGAAATCAGAATTTTGTATGTTTTTGCAAGCTGAAAACAGCTATTTTAACTTGATTTTGCAAACATAAGCCATTACACAAGACATATACATAAATATGACAGTTTAAATACTTGAAAACAGCATTTTGTATGTTTTTGCAAGCTGAAAACAGCTATTTTATCTTGATTTTGCAAACATAAGCCATTACACACGACATATACATGAATAATACAGTTTAAATACTTGAAAACGGTGTTTTGTATGCTTTTGCATGCTTAAAACAGCATTTTTATCTTGCTTTCACCAACATTAGCTATTATACACGACAGAAACATGAATATGACAGTTTAAATACTTGAAAACAGCATTTTGTATGTTTTTGCAAGCTAAAAACAGCTATTTTATCTTGTTTTGCAAACATTAGCCATTACACACGACATATACATGAATATGACAGTTTAAATACTTGAAAACGGTGTTTTGTATGCTTTTGCATGCTTAAAGCAGCATTTTTATCTTGCTTTCACCAACATTAGCTATTATACACGACAGAAACATGAATATGACAGTTTAAATACTTGAAAATGGTGTTTTGTATGCTTTTGCATGCTTAAAACAGCATTTTTATCTTGCTTTCACCTACATTAGCTATTATGCACGACAGAAACATGAATATGACAGTTTAAATACCTGAAAACGGTGTTTTGTATGCTTTTGCATGCTTAAAACAGCATTTTTATCTTGCTTTCACCAACATTAGCTAGTGTACACGACAGAAACATGAATATGACAGTTTAAATATTTGAAAACGTTGTTTTGTATGCTTTTGCATGCATAAAACAGCATTTTTATCTTGCTTTTACCAACATTAGCTATTATACACGACAGAAACATGAATATGAAAGTTTAAATACTTAAAAACAGCATTTTGCATGTTTTTGCAAGCTGAAAACAGCTATTTTATCTTGATTTTACAAACATAAGCCATTACACACGACATATACATGAATATGACAGTTTATTGCTGTCAAAAGTGTACACACGTAGTTTTCTTTGCTCAGTATTTTCCTCTTTTTGGTGTTATTTTTTGTGTAAAAAAAAATTGCAATTTGGTGCGATATCATTGTCAAAGTGTCAGCAGTTTGGAAAGTGTGTTTTGTTTCACCATCGACCAACGCAGCGGTAACAGAAGCGATATATATTTTTTTTAAAACATAAGTCACTTATTGCTAAGTCATTTTAAGTTAAAATTTTTGTGTTTAAACAAGTTGATGATGAGTACTTCCCCTTGCGCCGCCTGTGTCCGAGTCATCGGCAAGAGGACGCCAGCTATCAACTGTGGCAAATGCGCGCGAATATTTCATTCTACTTGTGCTAAACTGACTCCAGCTCAAGTCGACTTATTCAAGGACAAGAGTTGTGTTTGGTTCTGTACTGTTTGTCGACAGGCGGCTGATTTGAACATATCAGCTGTTTTGACGGACACAAATGATGATACTGATTCTGATAGCATGCAAGCCTTATTTACGAAAATGAAGAATGAAATCATTTCTGAAATGACTGTTAAGCTGGATGAACTTTTTACATCTGTCAAATTTTGTAGTGACAAAATTACAGACTTTGAACTCTCACTAAAACAGATAAATCTAAAACTTAAAGAAGTGGAGCAAATTAAAAAAGAAAATACTGTTTTAAAAAGTGAAGTGTCTGCAGTGTCCAACAAATTAAATGAACTTGAACAATACTCCAGATTGAATAATGTTATTATTAATAACGTACCGTCTAGAGCTGATGAAGATGTTATGGACATTGTGACAAATATAGGTTCAGTAGCAAATGTTGTAGTTAAAACATGTGACATTGATGCTGTTCACCGGGTTCCGTTGTTTAATAATACAAACAGTAAGAATACTAGTCATAAGCCCATAGTTGTAAAATTTGTTTCCCGTATTTTGAAAGACAATTTTTTGAGTGCTATTAAAGCTAAGAAAAATATTACAACTACGGACATAAAAATTGATAATTTAAATAATGATGTGTATGTAAATGATCATCTTACCCCGGCAAATATGCAACTGCTTAGACAGGCCCGTCAAGATCTCCGTGACGGTAAGGGTTTTAAATATGTGTGGACAAAAAATTGCAAAATTTTTGTTCGCAAGGACGATAATTCTAAAACACAACTAATAAGCAGTGTGCATGATATCCACAGATTAATCTAAAATAATTGTCTCACGATCATCTATTTTGTAATATATAAATCGCCACTAAATAATGATTTGTTCTAATAGTAATTCTCAAGTAATTGAAAACAATTTTAAGTGTGGTCATATTAATGTAAGATCATTAAATTCATGTTTTTCTAAATTTAAGGACTTCATGTATGATCATAATTTTGATATTTTAGCAGTCACGGAAACATGGATAAGCGACACCTCCCCGGCTCAATTATTTCATATTGAACATTACAATTTGATAAGTTTACAAAGACCAGATAAACGTGGCGGAGGCGTCGCTTTTTATGTTCGTAATAACATTAATTACAAAATGTTAAATTTGTTAGATACTACAAATAACAGTATTGAACATCTTTGGATCCAGATCACTTTACATAATTGTAAACTAATAATTGGTGTTGTGTATAACCCACATTGTGATTCATATAAAGATCTAAGTGTTCTGGAACCAATACTTACAGAGTATGCTTCAGTGGCGGACTGTGTTATTTGTACCGGAGATATTAATGTAAATTTATTATTAAATGATGCACGTTCCACATTTTTTCAAAGTTTGTTATCAGCATACGGTATGCATCAATTAATAAATAATTACACGAGACCAGCCTCAAAATCTCTTCTCGATATTTTAGCAATATCTGATACATCGCTCTGTTCATATGCTTGTATTATCGATGATACAGATTTCACTGACCATTACTGTGTATTTTGTACTCTAAATATTCCTAAACAGACTTTTTCGAAAAGAAACTTCGTATAAAGAGACTTTAAGAATTTTAATAATGAACAGTTTGTAGATGATTGCCGGGATGTTGACTGGAATAATATTTTGTATTTAGAAAATGTCAATGACAAACTAGAATATTTAAACAAAAATATTCTACTCTTACCACCAGAACGTCTAAGAATTATTGTCCGTGGATTACTCCAGTAATCAAAATTATGCAGAATAAAAGAGACAAAGCTCTCGTTGCGTACAAAAAAGACAAAACAGAAGCTAAACATAATTATTACAAACAGTTACGAAATTTAACAACAACTGCAATACGCAGAGAGAAACAAGCATACTTGGAGTGTGAAATTAACAATAATTCTGGAAATTCTGGCAAATTATGGAAAAGTCTTAGACGTGTAGGTGTCACAGAAAATACTGAAAATGATATTCCAGAAGACCTTTGTAATCCTGACAATTACGGGCACCATATAAAAAATAATATAGCTACTCCTGTCACGGATTCTACGTTAATGAGTGCATTTTTAAACAATAAAAATTTTGATCGGACGGGTGAGTCATTCGAATTTAAATGTACAGACAGTGACACTGTAAATAAAATTTTGCATAAGCTAAAATCGAATGCTGTGGGTGTGGATGGAATCTCGTTACAAATGATATTAATTGCATTACCAATTATTATTGATTATATTACGCACATCGTGAATACATGCATTCTGGAAGGTGTAATGCCTGATGTTTGGAAAATTGCAACCATAAGGCCAATAGCTAAACAAAAGACTTATTCTACACTTGATGATCTGCGACCTATTAGCATTTTGCCTGCCATGTCTAAAGTTATAGAAAAAGTATGCTGCGATCAAATTATGTCATATGTAGTGGAGAAGAATATTTTGCCGGTTAATCAATCTGGTTTCAGAGCTGGTCATCCTACAAACACGTGTCTGTTAAATATCACGGATACTTTAATAAAAAATTTTGATGACAGCAATATTTCATTACTAATTCAGGTTGACTTTTCCAAAGCATTTGACATGGTAAATTATAGTATGTTAATAGCGAAGTTGAAATATTATAATTTTTCAAATGCAGCAATAAAATGGTGCGAAAGTTATTTATACGATAGGCATTTTCTTGTTAGCATGTCAACAACTGAAGAAACGCGTAACTCGTCGATTTTTCCCCTTGATTGCGGTGTTCCACAAGGGTCTATTTTGGGGCCCTTGTTTTTCCTTATTTATGTTGCAGATATGCCATCAATATTTGATTTTAGTACTGCCCACACATACGCCGATGATACCCAAATTCTGGCAACAATTGATCCATCGTGCATCAACGAGCAGTGTGCAATAGTAAATAATGAATTAGACAAATTGGTATCGTGGATAGGGAGCAATGGTCTCAAAATTAACAATAAGTCGTCTTTATTGGTTGTTGGTCACTGTGGTTTGCTGCCAGATATAACTTTGGATGGCGTTTCACTGAGACGTACTACAAGTACTAAAATCCTAGGTGTTCATGTAGATTAAGACATAAACTTTAAAGAACATTTAAACAAAAAACTTGCTGCTGCACGACTAAAATTGCGCCATCTTTATCATTTTAGATACGACCTCAGCTCATTAGTTAACTACAACTGATAAATTCACTTATCATACCAATTTTTGATTACTGTGCTAGCACATATGTACCAAATCTCACGGTGGCCGACAAAAACAGAATTACACTATTCCAGAATTCATGTTTACGATTTGTATACGGGGTGCGTAAATATGACCATATAACAAAATATCGAGAGATGGCTAAAATACCTTCAGTTGATGAAAGAATGAAAATTGCGTATCTGTGTCTGGTACATAAAATTTATCTGACAAGAACTCCCTCTTACTTGCTGGACAAGTTAATTGAAAAGGAATACAATTATACCCTTAGAATAAAAGATCTTTTTATAGTACCATCCTTTAGAAAATCAAAGTACAAGGGTTCTTTCTCATATTTAGCACCATCGTTATATAATACTATTCCTCATTCATTAAGGGCTCTGTCTATGATTTCTTTCCGAAAACATATTAAAAACATGTTTTGCTCGTTTTAAATCAAAATTGTATTCGTCACGATATTTTTCTCTGTGATTCGTAAGATCGGCAAATCAATTTATTTTTTGTATTTTTTCTTTCTTTATTTTTACATATATGATCATTCTTAAATTTATACTTTTCTCAGTTGTGTACCTTTTGGTTTTATTCAACTTTTATAAAACTGTTTATATATATATATATATATATATATATATATATATATATATATATATATATATATATATATATATATATATATATATATATTATGTAATGTTTATATTTTGTAAGGTTAGGTGGAAGAACAGCCTTGGCTGAACCTCGCCTTTGACTCCTTTTGTCAATAAAGAAATTTATTATTACTATTATTATTATTTAAATACTTGAAAACGCTGTTTTGTATGCTTTTGCATGCTTAAAACAGCAATTTTATCTTGCTTTTACCAACATTAGCTATTATACACGACAGAAACATGAATATGACAGTTTAAATTCTTGAAAACGGTGTTTTGTATGCTTTTGCATGCTTAAAACAGCATTTTTATCTTGCTTTCACCAACATTAGCTATTATACAGGACAGAAACATGAATATGACCGTTAAAATACTTGAATACAGCATTTTGTATGTTTTTGCAAGCTGAAAACAGCTATTTTATCTTGATTTTGCAAACATAAGCCATTACACATGACATATACATGAATATGACCGTTTAAATACTTGAAAACGGTGTTTTGTATGCTTTTGCATGCTTAAAACAGCATTTTTATCTTGCTTTCACAAACATTAGCTATAATACAGGATAGATACATGAATATGACAGTTTAAATACTTGAAAACGGTGTTTTGTATGCTTTTGCATGCTTAAAACAGCATTTTTATCTTGCTTTCACCAACATTAGCTATTATACACGACAAAAACATGAATATGACAGTTTAAATACTTGAAAACGGTGTTTTGTATGCTTTTGTATGCTTGAAACAGCATTTTTATTTTGCTTTAACCAACATTTGCTATTATACACGACAAAAACATGAATATGACTGTTTAAATACTTGAAAACAGCATTTTGTATGTTTTTTAAGCTGAAAACAGCTATTTTATCTTGATTTTGCAAACATAAGCCATTACACACGACATATAAATGAATATGACAGTTTATATACTTGAAAACGGTGTTTTGTATGCTTTTGCATGCTTAAAACAGCATTTTTATCTTGCTTTTACAAACATTAGCTATTATACACGACAGAAACATGAATATGACAGTTTAAATACATGAAAACAGCATTTTGTATGTTTTTGCAAGCTGAAAACAGCTATTTTATCTTGATTTTGCAAACATAAGCCATTACACATGACATATACATGAATATGACAGTTTAAATACTTGAAAACGGTGTTTTGTATGCTTTTGCATGCTTAAAACAGCATTTTTATCTTGGTTTAACCAACATTAGCTATTATACACGACAGAAACATGAATATGACAGTTTAAATACTTGAAAACGGTGTTTTGTATGATTTTGCATGCTTAAAACAGCATTTTTATCTTGCTTTCACCAAAATTAGCTATTATACACGAAAGAAACATGAATATGACAGTTTAAATACTTGAAAACGGTGTTTTGTATGCTTTTTCAAGCTGAAAACAACTATTTTATCTTGATTTTGCAAACATAAGCCATTACACACGACATATACATGAATCTGACAGTTTAAATACTTGAAAACGGTGTTTTGTATGATTTTGCATGCTTGAAACAGCATTTTTATCTTGCTTTCACCAACATTAGCTATTATACACGACAGAAACATGAATATGACAGTTTAAATACTTGAAAACGCTCTTTTGTATGCTTTTGCATGCTTAAAACAGCATTTTTATCTTGCTTTCACCAACATTAGCTATTATACACGAAAGAAACATGAATATGACAGTTTAAATACTTGAAAACGCTCTTTTGTATGCTTTTGCATGCTTAAAACAGCATTTTTATCTTGCTTTCACCAACATTAGCTATTATACACGACAGAAACATAAATATGACAGTTTAAATACTTTAAAACAGCATTTTGTATGTTTTTGCAAGCTGAAAACAGCTATTTTATCTTGTTTTGCAAACATTAGCCATTACACACGACATATACATGAATATGACAGTTTAAATACTTGAAAACGGTGTTTTGTATGCTTTTGCATGCTTAAAGCAGCATTTTTATCTTGCTTTCACCAGCATTAGCTATTATACACGACAGAAACATGAATATGATAGTTTAAATACTTGAAAACAGCATTTTGTATGTTTTTGCAAGTTGAAAACAGCTATTTTATCTTGATTTTGCAAACATAGGCCATTACACACGACATATACATGAATATGACAGTTTAAATACTTGAAAACAGCATTTTGTATGTTTTTGCAAGCTGAAAACAGTTATTTTATCTTGATTTTGCAAACATAAGCCATTACATACGACATATACATGAATATGACAGTTTAAATACTTGAAAACGGTGTTTTGTTTGCTTTTGCATGCTTAAAACAGCATTTTTATCTTGCTTTCACCAACATTAGCTATTATACACGACAGAAACATGAATATGACAGTTTAAATACTTGAAAACAGAATTTTGTATGTTTTTGCAAGCTGAAAACAGCTATTTTAACTTGATTTTGCAAACATAAGCCATTACACAAGACATATACATAAATATGACAGTTTAAATACTTAAAAACAGCATTTTGTATGTTTTTGCAAGCTGAAAACAGCTATTTTATCTTGATTTTGCAAACATAAGCCATTACACACGACATATACATGAATAATACAGTTTAAATACTTGAAAACGGTGTTTTGTATGCTTTTGCATGCTTAAAGCAGCATTTTTATCTTGCTTTCACCAACATTAGCTATTATACACGACAGAAACATGAATATGGCAGTTTAAATACTTGAAAACAGCATTTTGTATGTTTTTGCAATCTGAAAACAGCTATTTTATCTTGATTTTGCAAACATAAGCCAATACACATGACATGTACATGAATATGACAGTTTAAATACTTGAAAACGGTGTTTTGTATGCTTTTGCATGCTTAAAACAGCATTTTTATCTTGCTTTCACCAACATTAGCTATTATACACGAAAGAAACATGAATATGACAGTTTAAATACTTGAAAACGCTCGTTTGTATGCTTTTGCATGCTTAAAACAGCATTTTTATCTTGCTTTCACCAACATTAGCTATTATACACGACAGAAACATGAATATGACATTTAAAATACTTGAAAACAGCATTTTGTATGTTTTTGCAAGCTAAAAACAGCTATTTTATCTTGTTTTGCAAACATTAGCCATTACACACGACATATACATGAATATGACAGTTTAAATACTTGAAAACGGTGTTTTGTATGCTTTTGCATGCTTAAAGCAGCATTTTTATCTTGCTTTCACCAACATTAGCTATTATACACGACAGAAACATGAATATGACAGTTTAAATACTTGAAAATGGTGTTTTGTATGCTTTTGCATGCTTAAAACAGCATTTTTATCTTGCTTTCACCAACATTAGCTATTATGCACGACAGAAACATGAATATGACAGTTTAAATACCTGAAAACGGTGTTTTGTATGCTTTTGCATGCTTAAAACAGCATTTTTATCTTGCTTTCACCAACATTAGCTAGTGTACACGACAGAAACATGAATATGACAGTTTAAATATTTGAAAACGTTGTTTTGTATGCTTTTGCATGCATAAAACAGCATTTTTATCTTGCTTTCACCAACATTAGCTATTATACACGACAGAAACATGAATATGAAAGTTTAAATACTTAAAAACAGCATTTTGCATGTTTTTGCAAGCTGAATACAGCTATTTTATCTTGATTTTGCAAACATAAGCCATTACACACGACATATACATGAATATGACAGTTTATTGCTGTCAAAAGTGTACACACGTAGTTTTCTTTGCTCAGTATTTTCCTCTTTTTGGTGTTATTTTTTGTGTAAAAAAAAATTGCAATTTGGTGCGATATCATTGTCAAAGTGTCAGCAGTTTGGAAAGTGTGTTTTGTTTCACCATCGACCAACGCAGCGGCAACAGAAGCGATTTATATTTTTTTTAAAACATAAGTCACTTATTGCTAAGTCATTTTAAGTTAAAATTTTTGTGTTTAAACAAGTTGATGATGAGTACTTCCCCTTGCGCCGCCTGTGTCCGAGTCATCGGCAAGAGGACGCCAGCTATCAACTGTGGCAAATGCGCGCGAATATTTCATTCTACTTGTGCTAAACTGACTCCAGCTCAAGTCGACTTATTCAAGGACAAGAGTTGTGTTTGGTTCTGTACTGTTTGTCGACAGGCGGCTGATTTGAACATATCAGCTGTTTTGACGGACACAAATGATGATACTGATTCTGATAGCATGCAAGCCTTATTTACGAAAATGAAGAATGAAATCATTTCTGAAATGACTGTTAAGCTGGATGAACTTTTTACATCTGTCAAATTTTGTAGTGACAAAATTACAGACTTTGAACTCTCACTAAAACAGATAAATCTAAAACTTAAAGAAGTGGAGCAAATTAAAAAAGAAAATACTGTTTTAAAAAGTGAAGTGTCTGCAGTGTCCAACAAATTAAATGAACTTGAACAATACTCCAGATTGAATAATGTTATTATTAATAACGTACCGTCTAGAGCTGATGAAGATGTTATGGACATTGTGACAAATATAGGTTCAGTAGCAAATGTTGTAGTTAAAACATGTGACATTGATGCTGTTCACCGGGTTCCGTTGTTTAATAATACAAACAGTAAGAATACTCGTCATAAGCCCATAGTTGTAAAATTTGTTTCCCGTATTTTGAAAGACAATTTTTTGAGTGCTATTAAAGCTAAGAAAAATATTACAACTACGGACATAAAAATTGATAATTTAAATAATGATGTGTATGTAAATGATCATCTTACCCCGGCAAATATGCAACTGCTTAGACAGGCCCGTCAAGATCTCCGTGACGGTAAGGGTTTTAAATATGTGTGGACAAAAAATTGCAAAATTTTTGTTCGCAAGGACGATAATTCTAAAACACAACTAATAAGCAGTGTGCATGATATCCACAAATTAATCTAAAATAATTGTCTCACGATCATCTATTTTGTAATATATAAATCGCCTCTAAATAATGATTTGTTCTAATAGTAATTCTCAAGTAATTGAAAACAATTTTAAGTGTGGTCATATTAATGTAAGATCATTAAATTCATGTTTTTCTAAATTTAAGGACTTCATGTATGATCATAATTTTGATATTTTAGCAGTCACGGAAACATGGATAAGCGACACCTCCCCGGCTCAATTATTTCATATTGAACATTACAATTTGATAAGTTTACAAAGACCAGATAAACGTGGCGGAGGCGTCGCTTTTTATGTTCGTAATAACATTAATTACAAAATGTTAAATTTGTTAGATACTACAAATAACAGTATTGAACATCTTTGGATCCAGATCACTTTACATAATTGTAAACTAATAATTGGTGTTGTGTATAACCCACATTGTGATTCATATAAAGATCTAAGTGTTCTGGAACCAATACTTACAGAGTGTGCCTCAGTGGCGGACTGTGTTATTTGTACCGGAGATATTAATGTAAATTTATTATTAAATGATGCACGTTCCACATTTTTTCAAAGCTTGTTATCAGCATACGGTATGCATCAATTAATAAATAATTACACGAGACCAGCCTCAAAATCTCTTCTCGATATTTTAGCAATATCTGATACATCGCTCTGTTCATATGCTGGTATTATCGATGATACAGATTTCACTGACCATTACTGTGTATTTTGTACTCTAAATATTCCTAAACAGACTTTTTCGAAAAGAAACTTCGTATAAAGAGACTTTAAGAATTTTAATAATGAACAGTTTGTAGATGATTGCCGGGATGTTGACTGGAATAATATTTTGTATTTAGAAAATGTCAATGACAAACTAGAATATTTAAACAAAAATATTCTACTCTTACCACCAGAACGTCTAAGAATTATTGTCCGTGGATTACTCCAGTAATCAAAATTATGCAGAATAAAAGAGACAAAGCTCTCGTTGCGTACAAAAAAGACAAAACAGCAGCTAAACATAATTATTACAAACAGTTACGAAATTTAACAACAACTGCAATACGCAGAGAGAAACAAGCATACTTGGAGTGTGAAATTAACAATAATTCTGGAAATTCTGGCAAATTATGGAAAAGTCTTAGACGTGTAGGTGTCACAGAAAATACTGAAAATGATATTCCAGAAGACCTTTGTAATCCTGACAATTACGGGCACCATATAAAAAATAATATAGCTACTCCTGTCACGGATTCTACGTTAATGAGTGCATTTTTAAACAATAAAAATTTTGATCGGACGGGTGAGTCATTCGAATTTAAATGTACAGACAGTGACACTGTAAATAAAATTTTGCATAAGCTAAAATCGAATGCTGTGGGTGTGGATGGAATCTCGTTACAAATGATATTAATTGCATTACCAATTATTATTGATTATATTACGCACATCGTGAATACATGCATTCTGGAAGGTGTAATGCCTGATGTTTGGAAAATTGCAACCATAAGGCCAATAGCTAAACAAAAGACTTATTCTACACTTGATGATCTGCGACCTATTAGCATTTTGCCTGCCATGTCTAAAGTTATAGAAAAAGTATGCTGCGATCAAATTATGTCATATGTAGTGGAGAAGAATATTTTGCCGGTTAATCAATCTGGTTTCAGAGCTGGTCATCCTACAAACACGTGTCTGTTAAATATCACGGATACTTTAATAAAAAATTTTGATGACAGCAATATTTCATTACTAATTCAGGTTGACTTTTCCAAAGCATTTGACATGGTAAATTATAGTATGTTAATAGCGAAGTTGAAATATTATAATTTTTTAAATGCAGCAATAAAATGGTGCGAAAGTTATTTATACGATAGGCATTTTCTTGTTAGCATGTCAACAACTGAAGAAACGCGTAACTCGTCGATTTTTCCCCTTGATTGCGGTGTTCCACAAGGGTCTATTTTGGGGCCCTTGTTTTTCCTTATTTATGTTGCAGATATGCCATCAATATTTGATTTTAGTACTGCCCACACATACGCCGATGATACCCAAATTCTGGCAACAATTGATCCATCGTGTATCAACGAGCAGTGTGCAATAGTAAATAATGAATTAGACAAATTGGTATCGTGGATAGGGAGCAATGGTCTCAAAATTAACAATAAGTCGTCTTTATTGGTTGTTGGTCACTGTGGTTTGCTGCCAGATATAACTTTGGATGGCGTTTCACTGAGACGTACTACAAGTACTAAAATCCTAGGTGTTCATGTAGATAAAGACATAAACTTTAAAGAACATTTAAACAAAAAACTTGCTGCTGCACGACTAAAATTGCGCCATCTTTATCATTTTAGATACGACCTCAGCTCATCAGTTAACTACAACTGATAAATTCACTTATCATACCAATTTTTGATTACTGTGCTAGCACATATGTACCAAATCTCACGGTGGCCGACAAAAACAGAATTACACTATTCCAGAATTCATGTTTACGATTTGTATACGGGGTGCGTAAATATGACCATATAACAAAATATCGAGAGATGGCTAAAATACCTTCAGTTGATGAAAGAATGAAAATTGCGTATCTGTGTCTGGTACATAAAATTTATCTGACAAGAACTCCCTCTTACTTGCTGGACAAGTTAATTGAAAAGGAATACAATTATACACTTAGAATAAAAGATCTTTTTATAGTACCATCCTTTAGAAAATCAAAGTACAAGGGTTCTTTCTCATATTTAGCACCATCGTTATATAATACTATTCCTCATTCATTAAGGGCTCTGTCTATGATTTCTTTCCGAAAACATATTAAAAACATGTTTTGCTCGTTTTAAATCAAAATTGTATTCGTCACGATATTTTTCTCTGTGATTCGTAAGATCGGCAAATCAATTTATTTTTTGTATTTTTTCTTTCTTTATTTTTACATATATGATCATTCTTAAATTTATACTTTTCTCAGTTGTGTACCTTTTGGTTTTATTCAACTTTTATAAAACTGTTTATATATATATATATATATATATATATATATATATATATATATATATATATTATGTAATGTTTATATTTTGTAAGGTTAGGTGGAAGAACAGCCTTGGCTGAACCTCGCCTTTGACTCCTTTTGTCAATAAAGAAATTTATTATTACTATTATTATTATTTAAATACTTGAAAACGCTGTTTTGTATGCTTTTGCATGCTTAAAACAGCAATTTTATCTTGCTTTTACCAACATTAGCTATTATACACGACAGAAACATGAATATGACAGTTTAAATTCTTGAAAACGGTGTTTTGTATGCTTTTGCATGCTTAAAACAGCATTTTTATCTTGCTTTCACCAACATTAGCTATTATACAGGACAGAAACATGAATATGACCGTTAAAATACTTGAATACAGCATTTTGTATGTTTTTGCAAGCTGAAAACAGCTATTTTAACTTGATTTTGCAAACATAAGCCATTACACATGACATATACATGAATATGACCGTTTAAATACTTGAAAACGGTGTTTTGTATGCTTTTGCATGCTTAAAACAGCATTTTTATCTTGCTTTCACAAACATTAGCTATAATACAGGATAGAAACATGAATATGACAGTTTAAATACTTGAAAACGGTGTTTTGTATGCTTTTGCATGCTTAAAACAGCATTTTTATCTTGCTTTCACCAACATTAGCTATTATACACGACAAAAACATGAATATGACAGTTTAAATACTTGAAAACGGTGTTTTGTATGCTTTTGTATGCTTAAAACAGCATTTTTATTTTGCTTTAACCAACATTTGCTATTATACACGACAAAAACATGAATATGACTGTTTAAATACTTGAAAACAGCATTTTGTATGTTTTTTAAGCTGAAAACAGCTATTTTATCTTGATTTTGCAAACATAAGCCATTACACACGACATATAAATGAATATGACAGTTTATATACTTGAAAACGGTGTTTTGTATGCTTTTGCATGCTTAAAACAGCATTTTTATCTTGCTTTCACAAACATTAGCTATTATACACGACAGAAACATGAATATGACAGTTTAAATACATGAAAACAGCATTTTGTATGTTTTTGCAAGCTGAAAACAGCTATTTTATCTTGATTTTGCAAACATAAGCCATTACACATGACATATACATGAATATGACAGTTTAAATACTTGAAAACGGTGTTTTGTATGCTTTTGCATGCTTAAAAAGCATTTTTATCTTGGTTTAACCAACATTAGCTATTATACACGACAGAAACATGAATATGACAGTTTAAATACTTGAAAACGGTGTTTTGTATGATTTTGCATGCTTAAAACAGCATTTTTATCTTGCTTTCACCAAAATTTGCTATTATACACGAAAGAAACATGAATATGACAGTTTAAATACTTGAAAACGGTGTTTTGTATGCTTTTGCATGCTTAAAACAGCATTTTTATCTTGCTTTCACAAACATTAGCTATTATACACGACAGAAACATGAATATGACTGTTTAAATACTTGAAAACAGCATTTTGTATGTTTTTTAAGCTGAAAACAGCTATTTTATCTTGATTTTGCAAACATAAGCCATTACACATGACATATACATGAATATGACAGTTTAAATACTTGAAAACGGTGTTTAGTATGCTTTTGCATGCTTAAAACAGCATTTTTATCTTGGTTTAACCAACATTAGCTATTATACACGACAGAAACATGAATATGACAGTTTAAATACTTGAAAACGGTGTTTTGTATGATTTTGCATGCTTAAAACAGCATTTTTATCTTGCTTTCACCAAAATTAGCTATTATACACGAAAGAAACATGAATATGACAGTTTAAATACTTAAAAACTGTGTTTTGTATGCTTTTTCGAGCTGAAAACAACTATTTTATCTTAATTTTGCAAACATAAGCCTTTACACACGACATATACATGAATCTGACAGTTTAAATACTTGAAAACGGTGTTTTGTATGATTTTGCATGCTAGAAACAGCATTTTTATCTTGCTTTCACCAACATTAGCTATTATACACGACAGAAACATGAATATGACAGTTTAAATACTTGAAAACGCTCTTTTGTATGCTTTTGCATGCTTAAAACAGCATTTTTATCTTCCTTTCACCAACATTAGCTATTATACACGAAAGAAACATGAATATGACAGTTTAAATACTTGAAAACGCTCTTTTGTATGCTTTTGCATGCTTAAAACAGCATTTTTATCTTGCTTTCACCAACATTAGCTATTATACACGACAGAAACATAAATATGACAGTTTAAATACTTTAAAACAGCATTTTGTATGTTTTTGCAAGCTTAAAACAGCTATTTTATCTTGTTTTGCAAACATTAGCCATTACACACGACATATACATGAATATGACAGTTTAAATACTTGAAAACGGTGTTTTGTATGCTTTTGCATGCTTAAAGCAGCATTTTTATCTTGCTCTCACCAACATTAGCTATTATACACGACAGAAACATGAATATGACAGATTAAATACTTGAAAACAGCATTTAGTATGTTTTTGCAATCTGAAAACAACTATTTTATCTTGATTTTGCAAACACAAGCCATTACACATGACATGTACATGAATATGACAGTTTAAATACTTGAAAACGGTGTTTTGTATGCTTTTGCATGCTTAAAACAGCATTTTTATCTTGCTTTCACCAACATTAGCTATTATACACGAAAGAAACATGAATATGACAGTTTAAATACTTGAAAACGCTCTTTTGTATGCTTTCGCATGCTTAAAACAGCATTATTATCTTGCTTTCACCAACATTAGCTATTATACACGACAGAAACATGAATATGACAGTTTAAATACTTGAAAACAGCATTTTGTATGTTTTTGCAAGCTGAAAACAGCTATTTTATCTTGTTTTGCAAACATTAGCCATTACACACGACATATACATGAATATGAAAGTTTAAATACTTGAAAACGGTGTTTTGTATGCTTTTGCATGCTTAAAGCAGCATTTTTATCTTGCTTTCACCAACATTAGCTATTATACACGACAGAAACATGAATATGGCAGTTTAAATACTTGAAAACAGCATTTTGTATGTTTTTGCAAGCTGAAAACAGATATTTTATCTTGATTTTGCAAACATAAGCCATTACACACGACATATACATGAATATGACAGTTTAAATACTTGAAAACGGTGCTTTGTATGCTTTTGCATGCTTAAAACATCATTTTTATCTTGCTTTCACCAACATTAGCTATTATACACGACAGAAACATGAATATGACAGTTTAAGTACTTGAAAACAGCATTTTGTATGCTTTTGAAAGCTGAAAACAGCTATTTTATCTTGATTTTGCAAACATAAGCCATTACACACGACATATACATAAATATGACAGTTTAAATACTTGAAAACGGTGTTTTGTATGCTTTTGCATGCTTAAAACAGCATTTTTATCTTGCTTTCACCAACATAAGCTATTATACACGAAAGAAAAACATAAATATGACAGTTTAAATACTTGAAAACGGTGTTTTGTATGATTTTGCATGCTTAAAACAGCATTTCTATCTTGCTTTTACCAGCATTAGCTATTTTACACGACAGAAACATGAATATGACAGTTCAAATACTTGAAACCGGCATTTTGTATGTTTTTGCAAGCTGAAAACAGCTATTTTATCTTGATTTTGCAAACATAAGCCATCACACACGACATATACATGAATATGACAGTTTAAATACTTGAAAACGGTGTTTTGTATGTTTTTGCATGTTTAAACAGCATTTTTATCTTGCTTTCACCAACATTAGCTATTATACACGACAGAAACATGAATATGACAGTTTAAATTTTTGAAAACTGCATTTTGTATGTTTTTGCAAGTTGAAAACAGCTATTTTATCTTGATTTTGCAAACATAAGCCATTACACACGACATATACATGAATATGATAGTTTAAATACTTGAAAACCGTGTTTTGTATGCTTTTGCATGCTTAAAACAGCATTTTTATCTTGCTTCCACCAACATTAGCTATTATACACGACAGAAACATGAATATGACAGTTTAACTACTTGAAAACAGCATTTTGTATGCTTTTGAAAGCTGAAAACAGCTATTTTATCTTGATTTTGCAAACATAAGCCATTACACACGACATATACATAAATATGACAGTTTAAATACTTGAAAACGGTGTTTTGTATGCTTTTACATGCTTAAAACAGAATTTTTATCTTGCTTTCACCAGCATTAGCTATTATACACGAAAGAAAAACATAAATATGACAGTTTAAATACTTGAAAACGGTGTTTTGTATGATTTTGAATGCTTAAAACAGCATTTCTATCTTGCTTTCACCTGCATTAGCTATTTTACACGACAGAAACATGAATATGACAGTTTAAATACTTGAAACCGGCATTTTGTATGTTTTTGCAAGCTGAAAACAGCTATTTTATCTTGATTTTGCAAACATAAGCCATCAAACACGACATATACATGAATATGACAGTTTAATAACTTGAAAACGGTGTTTTGTATGTTTTTGCATGTTTAAACAGCATTTTTATCTTGCTTTCACCAACATTAGCTATTATACACGACAGAAACATGAATATGGCAGTTTAAATACTTAAAAACTGTGTTTTGTATGCTTTTGCATGCTTAAAACAGCATTTTTATCTTGCTTTCATCAACATAAGCTATTATACACGACAGAAACATGAATAAGGCAGTTTAAATACTTGAAAACTGTGTTTTGTATGCTTTTGCATGCTTAAAACAGCATTTTTAACTTGCTTTTACCAACATTAGCTATTATACACAACAGAAACATGAATATGACAGTTTAAATACTTAAAAACAGCATTTTGTATGATTTTGCAAGCTGAAAACAGCTATTTTATCTTGATTTTGCAAACATAAGCCATTACACACGACATATACATGAATATGACAGTTTAAATACTTGAAAACGGTGTTTTGTATGCATTTGCATGCTTAGAACAGCATTTTTATCTTGCTTCACCAACATTAGCTATTATACACGACAGATACATGAATATGACAGTTTAAATACTTGAAAACGGTGTTTTGAATGCTTTTGCATGCTTAAAACAGCATTTTTATCTTGCTTTCACCAACATTAGCTATCGTACACGACAGAAATATGAATATGACAGTTTAAATACTTGAAAACAGCATTTTGTATGTTTTTGCAAGCTGAAAACAGCTATTTTACCTTGATTTTGCAAACATAAGCCATTACACACGACATATACATGAATATGGCAGTTTAAATACTTGAAAACGGTGTTTTGTATGCATTTGCATGCTTAAAACCGCATTTTAATCTTGCTTTCACCAACATTAGCTTATATACACGACAGAAACATGAATATGGCAGTTCAAATACTTGAAAACTGTGTTTTGTATGCTTTTGCATCCTTAAAACAGCATTTTTATCTTGATTTTGCAGACATAAGCCATTACACACGACATATACATGAATATGACAGTTTAAATACTTGAAAACGGTGTTTTGTATGCTTTTGCATGCTTAAAACAGCATTTTTATCTTGCTTTCACCAACATTATCTATTATACACAACAGAAACATGAATATGACAGTTTAAATACTTAAAAACAGCATTTTGTATGTTTTTGCAAGCTGAAAACAGCTATTTTTTCTTGATTTTGCAAACATAAGCCATTACACACGACATATACATGAATATGACAGTTTATATACTTGAAAACGGTATTTTGTATGCATTTGCATGCTTAAAACAGCATTTTTATCTTGCTTTCACCAACATTAGCTATTATACACGACAGAAACATGAATATGGCAGTTCAAATACTTAAAAACTGTGTTTTGTATGCTTTTGCATGCTTAAAACAGCATTTTTATCTTGCTTTCATCAACATTAGCTATTATACACGACAGAAACATGAATATGACAGTTTAAATACTTGAAAACAGCATATTGTATGTTTTTGAAAGCTGAAAACAGTTATTTTATCTTGATTTTGCAAACATAAGCCATTACACACGACATATACATGAATATGACAGTTTAAATACTTGAAAACGGTGTTTTGTATGCATTTGCATGCTTAAAACAGCATTTTTATCTTGCTTTCACCAACATTTGCTATTATACACGACAGAAACATGAATATGACAGTTTAAATACTTGAAAACGGTGCTTTGTATGCTTTTGCATGCTTAAAACAGCATTTTTATCTTGCTTTCATCAACATTAGCTATTATACACGACAGAAACATGAATATGACAGTTTAAATACTTGAAAACAGCATTTTGTATGTTTTTGAAAGCTGAAAACAGCTATTTTATCTTGATTTTGCAAACATAAGCCATTACACACGACATATACATGAATATGACAGTTTAAATACTTGAAAACGGTGTTTTGTATGCTTTTGCATGCTTAAAACAGCATTTTTATCTTGCTTTCACCAACATTAGCTATTATACACAACAGAAGCATGAATATGACAGTTTAAATACTTGAAAACAACATTTTGTATGTTTTTGCAAGCTGAAAACAGCTATTTTATCTTGATTCTGCAAACATAAGCCATTACACACGACATATACATGAATATGACAGTTTAAATACTTGAAAACGGTGTTTTGTATGCTTTTGCATGCCTAAAACAGTATTTTTATCTTGCTTTCACCAACATTTGCTATTATACACGACAGAAACATGAATATGACAGTTTAAATACTTGAAAACGGTGCTTTGTATGCTTTTGCATGCTTAAAACATCATTTTTATCTTGCTTTCACCAACATTAGATATTATACACGACAGAAACATGAATATGACAGATTAAATACTTGAAAACAGCATTTTGTATGCTTTTGAAAGCTAAAAACAGCTATTTTATCTTGATTTTGCAAACATAAGCCATAACACACGACATATACATAAATACGACAGTTTAAATACTTGAAAACGGTGTTTTGTATGCTTTTGCATGCTTAAAACAGCATTTTTATCTTGCTTTCACCAACATTAGCTATTATATACGAAAGAAAAACATAAATATGACAGTTTAAATACTTGAAAACGGTGTTTTGTATGATTTTGCATGCTTAAAACAGCATTTCTATCTTGCTTTCACCAACATTAGCTATTTTACACGACAGAAACATGAATATGACAGTTTAAATACTTGAAACCGGCATTTTGTATGTTTTTTCAAGCTGAAAACAGCTATTTTATCATGATTTTGCAAACATAAGCCATTACACACGACATATACATAAATATGACAGTTTAAAAACTTGAAAACGGTGTTTTGTATGCTTTTGCATGCTTAAAACAGCATTTTTATCTTGCCTTCACCAACATTAGCTACTATACACGACAGAAACATGAATATGACAGTTTAAATAATTGAAAACTCTGTTTTGTATGCTTTTGCATGCTTAAAACAGCATTTTTATCTTGCTATCATCAACATTAGCTATTATACACGACAGAAACATGAATATGACAGTTTAAATACTTGAAAACAGCATTTTGTATGTTTTTGCAAGCTGAAAACAGCTATTTTATCTTTAGTTTGCAAACATAAGCCATTACACACGACATATACATGAATATGACAGTTTAAATACTTGAAAACGGTGTTTTGTATGTTTTTGCATGTTTAAACAGCATTTTTATCTTGCTTTCACAAACATTAGCTATTATACACGACAGAAACATGAATATGACAGTTTAAATACTTGAAAACAGCATTTTGTATGTTTTTTCATGCTGAAAACAGCTATTTTATCTTGATTTTGCAAACATAAGCCATTACACACGACATATACATAAATATGACAGTTTAAAAACTTGAAAACGGTGTTTTGTATGCTTTTGCATGCTTAAAACAACATTTTTATCTTGCCTTCACCAACATTAGCTACTATACACGACAAGAACATGAAAATGACAGTTTAAATACTTGAAAACGGTGTTTTGTTTGCTTTTGCATGCTTAAAACATCATTTTTATCTTGCTTTCACCAACATTAGTTATTAAACACGACAGAAACATGAATATGACAGTTTAAATACTTGAAAACAGCATTTTGTATGTTTTTGCAAGCTGAAAACAGCTATTTTATCTTGATTTTGCAAACATAAGCCATTACACACGACATATACATAAATATGACAGTTTAAAAACTTGAAAACGGTGTTTTGTATGCTTTTGCATGCTTAAAACAGTATTTTTATCTTGCTTTCACCAACATTTGCTATTATACACGACAGAAACATGAATATGACAGTTTAAATACTTGAAAACGGTGCTTTGTATGCTTTTGCATGCTAAAAACATCATTTTTATCTTGCTTTCACCAACATTAGCTATTATACACGACAGAAACATGAATATGACAGTTTAAATACTTGAAAACAGCATTTTGTATGCTTTTGAAAGCTGAAAACAGCTATATAATCTTGAGTTTGCAAACATAAGCCATTACACACGACATATACATAAATACGACAGTTTAAATACTTGAAAACGGTGTTTTGTATGCTTTTGCATGCTTAAAACAGCATTTTTATCTTGCTTTCACCAACATTAGCTATTATACACGAAAGAAAAACATGAATATGACAGTTTAATTACTTAAAAACGGTGTTTTGTAAGATTTTGCATGCTTAAAACAGCATTTCTATCTTGCTTACACCAACATTAGCTATTTTACACGACAGAAACATGAATATGACAGTTTAAATACTTGAAACCGGCATTTTGTATGTTTTTGCAAGCTGAAAACAGCTATTTTATCTTGATTTTGCAAACATAAGCAATCACACACGACATATACATGAATATGACAGTTTAAATACTTGAAAACTGTGTTTTGTATGTTTTTGCATGTTTAAACAGCATTTTTATCTTGCTTTCACCAATATTAGCTATTATACACGACAGAAACATAAATATGACAGTTTAAATACTTGAAAACAGCATTTTGTATGTTTTTTAAGCTGAAAACAGCTATTTTATCTTGATTTTGCAAACATAAGCCATTACACACGACATATACATAAATATGACAGTTTAAAAACTTGAAAACTGTGTTTTGTATGCTTTTGCATGCTTAAAACAGCATTTTTATCTTGCCTTCACCAACATTAGCTACTATACACGACAGAAACATGAATATGACAGTTTAAATAATTGAAAACTCTGTTTTGTATGCTTTTGCATGCTTAAAACAGCATTTTTATCTTGCTTTCATCAACATTAGCTATTATACACGACAGAAACATGAATATGACAGTTTAAATACTTGAAAACAGCATTTTGTATGTTTTTGAAAGCTGAAAACAGCTATTTTATCTTGATTTTGCAAACATAAGCCATTACACACGACATATACATGAATATGACGGTTTAAATACTTGAAAACGGTGTTTTGTATGCTTTTGCATGCTTAAAACAGCATTTTTATCTTGCTTTCACCAACATTAGCTATTATACACAACAGAAACATGAATATGACAGTTTAAATACTTGAAAACAGCATTTTGTATGTTTTTGCAAGCTGAAAACAGCTATTTTATCTTGATTTTGCAAACATAAGCCATTACACACGACATATACATGAATATGACAGTTTAAATACTTGAAGACGGTGTTTTGTATGCTTTTGCATGCTTAAAACAGTATTTTTATCTTGCTTTCACCAACATTTGCTATTATACACGACAGAAACATGAATATGACAGTTTAAATACTTGAAAACGGTGCTTTGTATGCTTTTGCATGCTTAAAACATCATTTTATCTTGCTTTCACAAACATTAGCTATTATACACGACAGAAACTTGAATATGACAGTTTAAATACTTGAAAACAGCATTTTGTATGCTTTTGAAAGCTGAAAACAGCTATTTTATCTTGATTTTGCAAACATAACCCATTACACACGACATATACATAAATATGACAGTTTAAATACTTGAAAACGGTGTTTTGTATGCTTTTGCATGCTTAAAACAGCATTTTTATCTTGCTTTCACCAACATTAGCTATTATACACGAAAGAAAAACATTAATATGACAGTTTAAATACTTGAAAACTGTGTTTTGTATGCTTTTGCATGCTTAAAACAGCATTTATATCTTGCTTTCACCAACATTAGCTATTATACACGACAGAAACATGAATATGACAGTTTAAATACTTGAAAACAGCATTTTGTATGTTTTTGAAAGCTGAAAACAGCTATTTTATCTTGATTTTGCAAACATAAGCCATTACACACGACATATACATGAATATGACAGTTTAAATACTTGTAAACGGTGTTTTGTATGCTTTTGCATGCTTAAAACAGCATTTTTATCTTGCTTTCACCAACATTAGCTATTATACACGAAAGAAAAACATTAATATGACAGTTTAAATACTTGAAAACTGTGTTTTGTATGCTTTTGCATGCTTAAAACAGCATTTATATCTTGCTTTCACCAACATTAGCTATTATACACGACAGAAACATGAATATGACAGTTTAAATACTTGAAAACAGCATTTTGTATGTTTTTGAAAGCTGAAAACAGCTATTTTATCTTGATTTTGCAAACATAAGCCATTACACACGACATATACATGAATATGACAGTTTAAATACTTGAAAACGGTGTTTTGTATGCTTTTGCATGCTTAAAAGAGCATTTATATCTTGCTTTCACCAACATTAGCTATTATACACGACAGAAACATGAATATGACAGTTTAAATACTTGAAAACAGCATTTTGTATGTTTTTGAAAGCTGAAAACAGCTATTTTATCTTGATTTTGCAAACATAAGCCATTACACACGACAGAAACAT
This sequence comes from Poecilus cupreus, assembly GCA_963942605.1. Lineage (NCBI taxonomy): Eukaryota > Metazoa > Arthropoda > Insecta > Coleoptera > Carabidae > Poecilus > Poecilus cupreus. The sequence continues at coordinate 45,875 of CAWWDY010000521.1, forward strand.
GAATATGACAGTTTACATACTTGAAAACGGTGCTTTGTATGCTTTTGCATGCTTAAAACATCATTTTTATCTTGCTTTCACCAACATTAGCTATTATACACGACAGAAACATAAATATGACAGTTTAAATACTTGAAAACAGCATTTTGTATGCTTTTGAAAGCTGAAAACAGCTATTTTATCTTGATTTGCAAACATAAGCCATTACACACGACATATACATAAATATGACAGTTTAAATACTTGAAAACGGTGTTTTGTATGCTTTTGCATGCTTAAAACAGCATTTTAATTTTGCTTTCACCAACATTAGCTATTATACACGAAAGAAAAACATAAATATGACAGTTTAAATACTTGAAAATGGTGTTTTGTATGATTTTGCATGCTTAAAACAGCATTTCTATCTTGCTTTCACCAACATTAGCTATTATACACGACAGAAACATGAATATGACAGTTTAAATACTTGAAAACAGCATTTTGTATGTTTTTTCAAACTGAAAACAGCTATTTTATCTTGATTTTGCAAACATAAGCCATTACACACGACATATACATAAATATGACAGTTTAAAAACTTGAAAACGGTGTTTTGTATGCTTTTGCATGCTTAAAACAGCATTTTTATCTTGCCTTCACCAACATTAGCTACTATACACGACAGAAACATGAATATGACAGTTTAAATAATTGAAAACTCTGTTTTGTATGCTTTTGCATGCTTAAAACAGCATTTTTATCTTGCTTTCATCAATATTAGCTATTATACACGACAGAAACATGAATATGACAGTTTAAATACTTGAAAACAGCATTTTGTATGATTTTGAAAGCTGAAAACAGCTATTTTATCTTGATTTTGCAAACATAAGCCATTACACACGACATGTACATGAATATGACAGTTTAAATACTTGAAAACGGTGTTTTGTATGCTTTTGCATGCTTAAAACAGCATTTTTATCTTGCTTCCACCAACATTAGCTATTATACACAACAGAAACATGAATATGACAGTTTAAATACTTGAAAACAGCATTTTGTATGTTTTTGCAAGCTGAAAACAGCTATTTTATCTTGATTTTGCAAACATAAGCCATTACACACGACATATACATGAATATGACAGTTTAAATACTTGAAAACGGTGTTTTGTATGCTTTTGCATGCTTAAAACAGTATTTTTATCTTGCTTTCACCAACATTTGCTATTATACACGACAGAAACATGAATATGACATTTTAAATACTTGAAAACGGTGCTTTGTATGCTTTTGCATGCTTAAAACAACATTTTTATCTTGCTTTCACCAACATTAGCTATTATACACGACAGAAACATAAATATGACAGTTTAAATACTTGAAAACAGCATTTTGTATGCTTTTGAAAGCTGAAAACAGCTATTTTATCTTGATTTTGCAAACATAAGCCATTACACACGACATATACATAAATATGACAGTTTAAATACTTGAAAAACGGTGTTTTGTATGCTTTTGCATGCTTAAAACAGCATTTTAATTTTGCTTTCACCAACATTAGCTATTATACACGAAAGAAAAACATAAATATGACAGTTTATATACTTGAAAATGGTGTTTTGTATGATTTTGCATGCTTAAAACAGCATTTCAATCTTGCTTTTACCAACATTTGCTATTTTACACGACAGAAACATGAATATGACAGTTTAAATACTTGAAACTGGCATTTTGTATGTTTTTGCAAGCTGAAAACAGCTTTTTTATCTTGATTTTGCAAACATAAGCCATCACACACGACATATACAAGAATATGACAGTTTAAATACTTGAAAACGGTGTTTTGTATGTTTTTGCATGTTTAAACAGCATTTTTATTTTGCTTTCACCAACATTAGCTATTATACACGACAGAAACATGAATATGACAGTTTAAATACTTGAAAACAGCATTTTGTATGTTTTTTCAAGCTGAAAACAGCTATTTTATCTTAATTTTGCAAACATAATCCATTACACACGACATATACATAAATATGACAATTTAAAAACTTGAAAACGGTGTTTTGTATGCTTTTGCATGCTTAAAACAGCATTTTTATCTTGCTTTCACCAACATTAGCTATTATACACGACAGAAACATGAGTATGAGAGATTAAATACTTGAAAACGGAGTTTTGTATGCTTTTGCATGCTTAGAACAGCATATTTATCTTGCTTTCACCAACATTAGCTATTATACACGACAGAAACATGAATATGACAGTTTAAATACTTGAAAACATCATTTTGTATGTTTTTGAAAGCTGAAAACAGCTATTTTATCTTGATTTTGCAAATATAAGCCATCACACACGACATATACATGAATATGACAGTTTAAATACTTGAAAACGGTGTATTGTATGCTCTTGCATGCTTAAAACAGCATTTTTATCTTGCTTTCACCAACATTAGCTATTATACACAACAGAAACATAAATGACAGTTAAAATACTTGAAAACAGCATTTTGTATGTTTTTGCAAGCTGAAAACAGCTATTTTATCTTGATTTTGCAAACATAAGCCATTACACACGACATATACATAAACATGACAGTTTAAATACTTAAAAACAGCATTTTGTATGCTTTTGAAAGCTGAAAACAGCTATTTTATCTTGATTTTGCAAACATAAGCCATTACACACGACATATACATAAATACGACAGTTTAAATACTTGAAAACGGTGTTTTGTATGCTTTTGCATGCTTTAAACAGCATTTTTATCTTGCTTTCACCAACATTAGCTATTATACACGAAAGAAAAACATAAATATGACAGTTTAAATACTTGAAAACGGTGTTTTGTATGATTTTGCATGCTTAAAACAGCATTTCTATCTTGCTTTCACCAACATTAGCTATTTTACACGACAGAAACATGAATATGACAGTTTAAATACTTGAAACCGGCATTTTGTATGTTTTTGCAAGCTGAAAACAGCTATTTTATCTTGATTTTGCAAACATAAGCCATCACACACGACATATACATAAATATGACAGTTTAAATACTTGAAAACGGTGTTTTGTATGTTTTTGCATGTTTAAACAGCATTTTTATCTTGCTTTCACCAACATTAGCTATTATACACGACAGAAACATGAATATGACAGTTTAAATACTTGAAAACAGCATTTTGTATGTTTTTTCAAGCTGAAAACAGCTATTTTATCTTAATTTTGCAAACATAATCCATTACACACGACATATACATAAATATGACAATTTAAAAACTTGAAAACGGTGTTTTGTATGCTTTTGCATGCTTAAAACAGCATTTTTATCTTGCTTTCACCAACATTAGCTATTATACACGACAGAAACATGAGTATGAGAGATTAAATACTTGAAAACGGAGTTTTGTATGCTTTTGCATGCTTAGAACAGCATATTTATCTTGCTTTCACCAACATTAGCTATTATACACGACAGAAACATGAATATGACAGTTTAAATACTTGAAAACATCATTTTGTATGTTTTTGAAAGCTGAAAACAGCTATTTTATCTTGATTTTGCAAATATAAGCCATCACACACGACATATACATGAATATGACAGTTTAAATACTTGAAAACGGTGTATTGTATGCTCTTGCATGCTTAAAACAGCATTTTTATCTTGCTTTCACCAACATTAGCTATTATACACAACAGAAACATAAATGACAGTTAAAATACTTGAAAACAGCATTTTGTATGTTTTTGCAAGCTGAAAACAGCTATTTTATCTTGATTTTGCAAACATAAGCCATTACACACGACATATACATAAACATGACAGTTTAAATACTTAAAAACAGCATTTTGTATGCTTTTGAAAGCTGAAAACAGCTATTTTATCTTGATTTTGCAAACATAAGCCATTACACACGACATATACATAAATACGACAGTTTAAATACTTGAAAACGGTGTTTTGTATGCTTTTGCATGCTTTAAACAGCATTTTTATCTTGCTTTCACCAACATTAGCTATTATACACGAAAGAAAAACATAAATATGACAGTTTAAATACTTGAAAACGGTGTTTTGTATGATTTTGCATGCTTAAAACAGCATTTCTATCTTGCTTTCACCAACATTAGCTATTTTACACGACAGAAACATGAATATGACAGTTTAAATACTTGAAAACGGTGTTTTGTATGCTTTTGCATGCTTAAAACAGTATTTTTATCTTGCTTTCACCAACATTTGCTATTATACACAACAGAAACATGAATATGACATTTTAAATACTTGAAAACGGTGCTTTGTATGCTTTTGCATGCTTAAAACAACATTTTTATCTTGCTTTCACCAACATTAGCTATTATACACGACAGAAACATAAATATGACAGTTTAAATACTTGAAAACAGCATTTTGTATGCTTTTGAAAGCTGAAAACAGCTATTTTATCTTGATTTTGCAAACATAAGCCATTACACACGACATATACATAAATATGACAGTTTAAATACTTGAAAACGGTGTTTTGTATGCTTTTGCATGCTTAAAACAGCATTTTAATTTTGCTTTCACCAACATTAGCTATTATACACGAAAGAAAAACATAAATATGACAGTTTATATACTTGAAAATGGTGTTTTGTATGATTTTGCATGCTTAAAACAGCATTTCTATCTTGCTTTTACCAACATTTGCTATTTTACACGACAGAAACATGAATATGACAGTTTAAATACTTGAAACTGGCATTTTGTATGTTTTTGCAAGCTGAAAACAGCTTTTTTATCTTGATTTTGCAAACATAAGCCATCACACACGACATATACAAGAATATGACAGTTTAAATACTTGAAAACGGTGTTTTGTATGTTTTTGCATGTTTAAACAGCATTTTTATTTTGCTTTCACCAACATTAGCTATTATACACGACAGAAACATGAATATGACAGTTTAAATACTTGAAAACAGCATTTTGTATGTTTTTTCAAGCTGAAAACAGCTATTTTATCTTAATTTTGCAAACATAATCCATTACACACGACATATACATAAATATGACAATTTAAAACTTGAAAACGGTGTTTTGTATGCTTTTGCATGCTTAAAACAGCATTTTTATCTTGCTTTCACCAACATTAGCTATTATACACGACAGAAACATGAGTATGAGAGATTAAATACTTGAAAACGGAGTTTTGTATGCTTTTGCATGCTTAGAACAGCATATTTATCTTGCTTTCACCAACATTAGCTATTATACACGACAGAAACATGAATATGACAGTTTAAATACTTGAAAACATCATTTTGTATGTTTTTGAAAGCTGAAAACAGCTATTTTATCTTGATTTTGCAAATATAAGCCATCACACACGACATATACATGAATATGACAGTTTAAATACTTGAAAACGGTGTATTGTATGCTCTTGCATGCTTAAAACAGCATTTTTATCTTGCTTTCACCAACATTAGCTATTATACACAACAGAAACATAAATGACAGTTAAAATACTTGAAAACAGCATTTTGTATGTTTTTGCAAGCTGAAAACAGCTATTTTATCTTGATTTTGCAAACATAAGCCATTACACACGACATATACATAAACATGACAGTTTAAATACTTAAAAACAGCATTTTGTATGCTTTTGAAAGCTGAAAACAGCTATTTTATCTTGATTTTGCAAACATAAGCCATTACACACGACATATACATAAATACGACAGTTTAAATACTTGAAAACGGTGTTTTGTATGCTTTTGCATGCTTTAAACAGCATTTTTATCTTGCTTTCACCAACATTAGCTATTATACACGAAAGAAAAACATAAATATGACAGTTTAAATACTTGAAAACGGTGTTTTGTATGATTTTGCATGCTTAAAACAGCATTTCTATCTTGCTTTCACCAACATTAGCTATTTTACACGACAGAAACATGAATATGACAGTTTAAATACTTGAAACCGGCATTTTGTATGTTTTTGCAAGCTGAAAACAGCTATTTTATCTTGATTTTGCAAACATAAGCCATCACACACGACATATACATAAATATGACAGTTTAAATACTTGAAAACGGTGTTTTGTATGTTTTTGCATGTTTTAAACAGCATTTTTATCTTGCTTTCACCAACATTAGCTATTATACACGACAGAAACATGAATATGACAGTTTAAATACTTGAAAACAGCATTTTGTATGTTTTTTCAAGCTGAAAACAGCTATTTTATCTTGATTTTGCAAACATAAGCCATTACACACGACATATACATAAAAATGACAGTTTAAAAACTTGAAAACGGTGTTTTGTATGCTTTTGCATGCTTAAAACAGCATTTTTATCTTGCCTTCACCAACATTAGCTACTATACACGACAGAAACATGAATATGACAGTTTAAATAATTGAAAACTCTGTTTTGTATGCTTTTGCATGCTTAAAACAGCATTTTTATCTTGCTTTCATCAACATTTGCTACTATACACGACAGAAACATGAATATGACAGTTTAAATACTTGCAAACAGCATTTGTATGCTTTTGAAAGCTGAAAACAGCTATTTTATCTTGATTTTGCAAACATAAGCCATTACACACGACATATACATAAATATGACAGTTTAAATACTTGAAAACGGTGTTTTGTATGCTTTTGCATGCTTAAAACAGCATTTTTATCTTGCTTTCACCAACATTAGCTATTATACACGAAAGAAAAACATAAATATGACAGTTTAAATACTTGAAAATGGTGTTTTGTATAAATTTGCATGCTTAAAACAGCATTTCTATCTTGCTTTCACCAACATTTGCTATTTTACACGACAGAAACATGAATATGACAGTTTAAATATTTGAAACTGGCATTTTGTATGTTTTTGCAAGCTGAAAACAGCTATTTAATCTTGATTTTGCAAACATAAGCCATCACACACGACATATACATGAATATGACAGTTTAAATACTTGAAAACGGGTTTTGTATGTTTTTGCATGTTTAAACAGCATTTTTATCTTGCTTTCACCAACATTAGCTATTATACACGACAGAAACATGAATATGACAGTTTAAATACTTGAAAACAGCATTTTGTATGTTTTTTCAAGCTGAAAACAGCTATTTTATCTTAATTTTGCAAACATAATCCATTACACACGACATATACATAAATATGACAGTTTAAGAACTTGAAAACGGTGTTTTGTATGCTTTTGCATGCTTAAAACAGCATTTTTATCTTGCTTTCACCAACATTAGCTATTATACACGACAGAAACATGAGTATGAGAGATTAAATACTTGAAAACGGTGTTTCGTATGCTTTTGCATGCTTAGAACAGCATATTTATCTTGCTTTCACCAACATTAGCTATTATACACGACAGAAACATGAATATGACAGTTTAAATACTTGAAAACAGCATTTTGTATGTTTTTGAAAGCTGAAAACAGCTATTTTATCTTGATTTTGCAAACATAAGCCATTACACACGACATATACATGAATATGACAGTTTAAATACTTGAAAACGGTGTAATGTATGCTCTTGCATGCTTAAAACAGCATTTATATTTTGCTTTCACTAACATTAGCTATTATACACAACAGAAACATGAATGACAGTTTAAATACTTGAAAAACAGCATTTTGTATGTTTTTGCAAGCTGAAAACAGCTATTTTATCTTGATTTTGCAAACATAAGCCATTACACACGACATATACATGAATATGACAGTTTAAATACTTGAAACGGTGTTTTGTATGCTTTTGCATGCTTAAAACAGCATTTTTATCTTGCTTTCACCAACATTAGCTGTTATACACGACAGAAACATGAATATGACAGTTTAAATACTTGAAAACAGCATTTTGTATGTTTTTGAAAGCTGAAATCAGATATTTTATCTTGATTTTGCAAACATAAGCCATTACACACGACATATACAAGAATAT
>CAWWDY010000522.1:0-34150 GCA_963942605.1 Poecilus cupreus
TTGAATAGTTCAAAACAGCGTTTTTCTATGTTTTTCATGTTTAAAACAGCAATTTTATCGTCATTTCTCATAAATCGCCGTTTCACACGAAAAAAACATGAATTTATCAGTTTGAATAGTTCAAAACAGCGTTTTTCTATGTTTTTGCAAGTTTAAAACAGCAGTTTTATCGTGATTTCACAAAAAACCACCGTTTCGAACGAAAGAAACCTGAATTTATCAGTTTGAATAGTTAAAAACAGCGTTTTTCTATGTTTTTGCAAGTTTAAAACAGCAATTTTATCGTCATTTCTCATAAATCGCCGTTTCACACGAAAGAAACATGAATTTGTCAGTTTGAATAGTTCAAAACAGCGTTTTTCTATGTTTTTTCATGTTTAAAACAGCAATTTTATTGTCATTTCTCATAAATCGCCGTTTCACACGAAAGAAACATGAATTTATCAGTTTGAATAGTTCAAAACAGCGTTTTTCTATGTTTTTGCAAGTTTAAACAGCAGTTTATCGTGATTCACAATAATCCACCGTTTCGAACGAAAGAAACCTGAATTTATCAGTTTGAATAGTTAAAAACAGTGTTTTTCTATGTTTTTCAAGTTTAAAACAGCAATTTTATCGTCATTTCTCATAAATTGCCGTTTCACACGAAAGAAACATGAATTTGTCAGTTTGAATAGTTCAAAACAGCGTTTTTCTATGTTTTTTCATGTTTAAAACAGCAATTTTATCGTCATTTCTCATAAATCGCCGTTTCACACTGAAGAAACATGAATTTATCAGTTTGAATAGTTCAAAACAGCGTTTTTCTATGTTTTTGCAAGTTAAAAACAGCAGTTTTATCGTGATTTCACAATAATCCACCGTTTGAACGAAAGAAACCTGAATTTATCAGTTTGAATAGTTAAAAACAGCGTTTTTCTATGTTTTTGCAAGTTTAAAACAGCAATTTTATCGTCATTTCTCATAAATCGCCGTTTCACACGAAAGAAACATGAATTTAACAGTTTGAATAGTTAAAAACAGCGTTTTTCTATGTTTTTGCAAGTTTAAAACAGCAATTTTATCGTCATTTCTCATAAATCGCCGTTTCACACGAAAGAAACATGAATTTGTCAGTTTGAATAGTTCAAAACAGCGTTTTTCTATGTTTTTGCAAGTTTAAAACAGCAATTTTATCGTCATTTCTCATAAATCGCCGTTTCACACGAAAGAAACATGAATTTATCAGTTTGAATAGTTCAAAACATCGTTTTTCTATGTTTTTGCAAGTTTAAAACAGCAATTTTATCGTCATTTCTCATAAATCGCCGTTTCACACGAAAGAAACATGAATTTATCAGTTTGAATAGTTCAAAACAGCGTTTTTCTATGTTTTTGCAAGTTTAAAACAGCAGTTTTATCGTGATTTCACAAAAATCCACCGTTTCGAACGAAAGAAACCTGAATTTATCAGTTTGAATAGTTAAAAACAGCGTTTTTCTATGTTTTTGCAAGTTTAAAACAGCAATTTTATCGTCATTTCTCATAAATCGCCGTTTCACACGAAAGAAACATGAATTTATCAGTTTGAATAGTTAAAAACAGCGTTTTTCTATGTTTTTGCAAGTTTAAAACAGCAATTTTATCGTCATTTCTCATAAATCGCCGTTTCACACGAAAGAAACATGAATTTGTCAGTTTGAATAGTTCAAAACAGCGTTTTTCTATGTTTTTGCAAGTTTAAAACAGCAATTTTATCGTCATTTCTCATAAATCGCCGTTTCACACGAAAGAAACATGAATTTGTCAGTTTGAATAGTTCAAAACAGCGTTTTTCTATGTTTTTTCATGTTTAAAACAGCAATTTTATTGTCATTTCTCATAAATCGCCGTTTCACACGAAAGAAACATGAATTTGTCAGTTTGAATAGTTAAAAACAGCGTTTTTCTATGTTTTTGCAAGTTTAAAACAGCAATTTTATCGTCATTTCTCATAAATCGCCGTTTCACACGAAAGAAACATGAATTTGTCAGTTTGAATAGTTCAAAACAGCGTTTTTCTATGTTTTTGCAAGTTTAAAACAGCAATTTTATCGTCATTTCTCATAAATCGCCGTTTCACACGAAAGAAACATGAATTTGTCAGTTTGAATAGTTCAAAACAACGTTTTTCTATGTTTTTGCAAGTTTAAAACAGCAATTTTATCGTCATTTCTCATAAATCGCCGTTTCACACGAAAGAAACATGAATTTGTCAGATTGAATAGTTAAAAACAGCGTTTTTCTATGTTTTTTCATGTTTAAAACAGCAATTTTATCGTCATTTCTCATAAATCGCCGTTTCACACGAAAGAAACATGAATTTATCAGTTTGAATAGTTCAAAACAGCGTTTTTCTATGTTTTTGCAAGTTTAAAACAGCAGTTTTATCGTGATTTCACAAAAAACCACCGTTTCGAACGAAAGAAACCTGAATTTATCAGTTTGAATAGTTAAAAACAGCGTTTTTCTATGTTTTTGCAAGTTTAAAACAGCAATTTTATCGTCATTTCTCATAAATCGCCGTTTCACACGAAAGAAACATGAATTTAACAGTTTGAATAGTTAAAAACAGCGTTTTTCTATGTTTTTGCAAGTTTAAAACAGCAATTTTATCGTCATTTCTCATAAATCGCCGTTTCACACGAAAGAAACATGAATTTGTCAGTTTGAATAGTTCAAAACAGCGTTTTTCTATGTTTTTGCAAGTTTAAAACAGCAATTTTATCGTCATTTCTCATAAATCGCCGTTTCACACGAAAGAAACATGAATTTATCAGTTTGAATAGTTCAAAACAACGTTTTTCTATGTTTTTGCAAGTTTAAAACAGCAATTTTATCGTCATTTCTCATAAATCGCCGTTTCACACGAAAGAAACATGAATTTATCAGTTTGAATAGTTCAAAACAGCGTTTTTCTATGTTTTTGCAAGTTTAAAACAGCAGTTTTATCGTGATTTCACAAAAATCCACCGTTTCGAACGAAAGAAACCTGAATTTATCAGTTTGAATAGTTAAAAACAGCGTTTTTCTATGTTTTTGCAAGTTTAAAACAGCAATTTTATCGTCATTTCTCATAAATCGCCGTTTCACACGAAAGAAACATGAATTTATCAGTTTGAATAGTTAAAAACAGCGTTTTTCTATGTTTTTGCAAGTTTAAAACAGCAATTTTATCGTCATTTCTCATAAATCGCCGTTTCACACGAAAGAAACATGAATTTGTCAGTTTGAATAGTTCAAAACAGCGTTTTTCTATGTTTTTGCAAGTTTAAAACAGCAATTTTATCGTCATTTCTCATAAATCGCCGTTTCACACGAAAGAAACATGAATTTGTCAGTTTGAATAGTTCAAAACAGCGTTTTTCTATGTTTTTTCATGTTTAAAACAGCAATTTTATTGTCATTTCTCATAAATCGCCGTTTCACACGAAAGAAACATGAATTTGTCAGTTTGAATAGTTAAAAACAGCGTTTTTCTATGTTTTTGCAAGTTTAAAACAGCAATTTTATCGTCATTTCTCATAAATCGCCGTTTCACACGAAAGAAACATGAATTTGTCAGTTTGAATAGTTCAAAACAGCGTTTTTCTATGTTTTTGCAAGTTTAAAACAGCAATTTTATCGTCATTTCTCATAAATCGCCGTTTCACACGAAAGAAACATGAATTTGTCAGTTTGAATAGTTCAAAACAACGTTTTTCTATGTTTTTGCAAGTTTAAAACAGCAATTTTATCGTCATTTCTCATAAATCGCCGTTTCACACGAAAGAAACATGAATTTGTCAGATTGAATAGTTAAAAACAGCGTTTTTCTATGTTTTTTCATGTTTAAAACAGCAATTTTATCGTCATTTCTCATAAATCGCCGTTTCACACGAAAGAAACATGAATTTATCAGTTTGAATAGTTCAAAACAGCGTTTTTCTATGTTTTTGCAAGTTTAAAACAGCAGTTTTATCGTGATTTCACAAAAAACCACCGTTTCGAACGAAAGAAACCTGAATTTATCAGTTTGAATAGTTAAAAACAGTGTTTTTCTATGTTTTTGCAAGTTTAAAACAGCAATTTTATCGTCATTTCTCATAAATCGCCGTTTCACACGAAAGAAACATGAATTTATCAGTTTGAATAGTTCAAAACAGCGTTTTTCTATGTTTTTGCAAGTTTAAAACAGCAGTTTTATCGTGATTTCACAATAATCCACCGTTTCGAACGAAAGAAACCTGAATTTATCAGTTTGAATAGTTAAAAACAGTGTTTTTCTATGTTTTTTCAAGTTTAAAACAGCAATTTTATCGTCATTTCTCATAAATCGCCGTTTCACACGAAAGAAACATGAATTTGTCAGTTTGAATAGTTCAAAACAGCGTTTTTCTATGTTTTTTCATGTTTAAAACAGCAATTTTATCGTCATTTCTCATAAATCGCCGTTTCACACGAAAGAAACATGAATTTGTCAGTTTGAATAGTTCAAAACAGCGTTTTTTCTATGTTTTTGCAAGTTTAAAACAGCAATTTTATCGTCATTACTCATAAATCGCCGTTTCACACGAAAGAAACATGAATTTATCAGTTTGAATAGTTCAAAACAGCGTTTTTCTATGTTTTTGCAAGTTTAAAACAGCAGTTTTATCGTGATTTCACAAAAATCCACCGTTTCGAACGAAAGAAACCTGAATTTATCAGTTTGAATAGTTAAAAACAGCGTTTTTCTATGTTTTTGCAAGTTTAAAACAGCAATTTTATCGTCATTTCTCATAAATCGCCGTTTCACACGAAAGAAACATGAATTTGTCAGTTTGAATAGTTCAAAACAGCGTTTTTCTATGTTTTTGCAAGTTTAAAACAGCAATTTTATCGTCATTTCTCATAAATCGCCGTTTCACACGAAAGAAACATGAATTTGTCAGTTTGAATAGTTCAAAACAGCGTTTTTTCTATGTTTTTTCATGTTTAAAACAGCAATTTTATTGTCATTTCTCATAAATCGCCGTTTCACACGAAAGAAACATGAATTTGTCAGTTTGAATAGTTAAAAACAGCGTTTTTCTATGTTTTTGCAAGTTTAAAACAGCAATTTTATCGTCATTTCTCATAAATCGCCGTTTCACACGAAAGAAACACGAATTTGTCAGTTTGAATAGTTCAAAACAGCGTTTTTCTATGTTTTTGCAAGTTTAAAACAGCAATTTTATCGTCATATCTCATAAATCGCCGTTTCACACGAAAGAAACATGAATTTGTCAGTTTGAATAGTTCAAAACAACGTTTTTCTATGTTTTTGCAAGTTTAAAACAGCAATTTTATCATCATTTCTCATAAATCGCCGTTTCACACGAAAGAAACATGAATTTGTCAGATTGAATAGTTCAAAACAGCGTTTTTCTATGTTTTTTCATGTTTAAAACAGCAATTTTATCGTCATTTCTCATAAATCGCCGTTTCACACGAAAGAAACATGAATTTATCAGTTTAAATAGTTCAAAACAGCGTTTTTCTATGTTTTTGCAAGTTTAAAACAGCAGTTTTATCGTGATTTCACAAAAAACCACCGTTTCGAACGAAAGAAACCTGAATTTATCAGTTTGAATAGTTAAAAACAGCGTTTTTCCATGTTTTTGCAAGTTTAAAACAGCAATTTTATCGTCATTTCTCATAAATCGCCGTTTCACACGAAAGAAACATGAATTTGTCAGTTTGAATAGTTCAAAACAGCGTTTTTCTATGTTTTTTCATGTTTAAAACAGCAATTTTATCGTCATTTCTCATAAATCGCCGTTTCACACGAAAGAAACATGAATTTATCAGTTTGAATAGTTCAAAACAGCGTTTTTCTATGTTTTTACAAGTTTAAAACAGCAGTTTCATCGTGATTTCACAATAATCCACCGTTTCGAACGAAAGAAACCTGAATTTATCAGTTTGAATAGTTAAAAACAGTGTTTTTCTATGTTTTTTCAAGTTTAAAACAGCAATTTTATCGTCATTTCTCATAAATCGCCGTTTCACACGAAAGAAACATGAATTTGTCAGTTTGAATAGTTCAAAACAGCGTTTTTCTATGTTTTTTTATGTTTAAAACAGCAATTTTATCGTCATTTCTCATAAATCGCCGTTTCACACTAAAGAAACATGAATTTATCAGTTTGAATAGTTCAAAACAGCGTTTTTCTATGTTTTTGCAAGTTAAAAACAGCAGTTTTATCGTGATTTCACAATAATCCACCGTTTCGAACGAAAGAAACCTGAATTTATCAGTTTGAATAGTTAAAAACAGCGTTTTTCTATGTTTTTGCAAGTTTAAAACAGCAATTTTATCGTCATTTCTCATAAATCGCCGTTTCACACGAAAGAAACATGAATTTAACAGTTTGAATAGTTAAAAACAGCGTTTTTCTATGTTTTTGCAAGTTTAAAACAGCAATTTTATCGTCATTTCTCATAAATCGCCGTTTCACACGAAAGAAACATGAATTTGTCAGTTTGAATAGTTCAAAACAGCGTTTTTCTATGTTTTTGCAAGTTTAAAACAGCAATTTTATCGTCATTTCTCATAAATCGCCGTTTCACACGAAAGAAACATGAATTTATCAGTTTGAATAGTTCAAAATAACGTTTTTCTATGTTTTTGCAAGTTTAAAACAGCAATTTTATCGTCATTTCTCATAAATCGCCGTTTCACACGAAAGAAACATGAATTTATCAGTTTGAATAGTTCAAAACAGCGTTTTTCTATGTTTTTGCAAGTTTAAAACAGCAGTTTTATCGTGATTTCACAAAAATCCACCGTTTCGAACGAAAGAAACCTGAATTTATCAGTTTGAATAGTTAAAAACAGCGTTTTTCTATGTTTTTGCAAGTTTAAAACAGCAATTTTATCGTCATTTCTCATAAATCGCCGTTTCACACGAAAGAAACATGAATTCTTCAGTTTGAATAGTTAAAAACAGCGTTTTTCTATGTTTTTGCAAGTTTAAAACAGCAATTTTATCGTCATTTCTCATAAATCGCCGTTTCACATGAAAGAAACATGAATTTATCAGTTTGAATAGTTAAAAACAGCGTTTTTCTATGTTTTTGCAAGTTTAAAACAGCAATTTTATCGTCATTTCTCATAAATCGCCGTTTCACACGAAAGAAACATGAATTTGTCAGTTTGAATAGTTCAAAACAGCGTTTTTCTATGTTTTTGCAAGTTTAAAACAGCAATTTTATCGTCATTTCTCATAAATCGCCGTTTCACACGAAAGAAACATGAATTTATCAGTTTGAATAGTTCAAAACAGCGTTTTTCTATGTTTTTGCAAGTTTAAAACAGCAGTTTTATCGTGATTTCACAAAAATCCACCGTTTCGAACGAAAGAAACCTGAATTTATCAGTTTGAATAGTTAAAAACAGCGTTTTTCTATGTTTTTGCAAGTTTAAAACAGCAATTTTATCGTCATTTCTCATAAATCGCCGTTTCACACGAAAGAAACATGAATTTATCAGTTTGAATAGTTAAAAACAGCGTTTTTCAATGTTTTTGCAAGTTTAAAACAGCAATTTTATCGTCATTTCTCATAAATCGCCGTTTCACACGAAAGAAACATGAATTTGTCAGTTTGAATAGTTCAAAACAGCGTTTTTCTATGTTTTTGCAAGTTTAAAACAGCAATTTTATCGTCATTTCTCATAAATCGCCGTTTCACACGAAAGAAACATGAATTTGTCAGTTTGAATAGTTCAAATAGCGTTTTTCTATGTTTTTTCATGTTTAAAACAGCAATTTTATTGTCATTTCTCATAAATCGCCGTTTCACACGAAAGAAACATGAATTTGTCAGTTTGAATAGTTAAAAACAGCGTTTTTCTATGTTTTTGCAAGTTTAAAACAGCAATTTTATCGTCATTTCTCATAAATCGCCGTTTCACACGAAAGAAACATGAATTTGTCAGTTTGAATAGTTCAAAACAGCGTTTTTCTATGTTTTTGCAAGTTTTAAAACAGCAATTTTATCGTCATTTCTCATAAATCGCCGTTTCACACGAAAGAAACATGAATTTGTCAGTTTGAATAGTTCAAAACAACGTTTTTCTATGTTTTTGCAAGTTTAAAACAGCAATTTTATCGTCATTTCTCATAAATCGCCGTTTCACACGAAAGAAACATGAATTTGTCAGATTGAATAGTTCAAAACAGCGTTTTTTCTATGTTTTTTCATGTTTAAAACAGCAATTTTATCGTCATTTCTCATAAATCGCCGTTTCACACGAAAGAAACATGAATTTATCAGTTTGAATAGTTCAAAACAGCGTTTTTCTATGTTTTTGCAAGTTTAAAACAGCAGTGTTATCGTGATTTCACAAAAAACCACCGTTTCGAACGAAAGAAACCTGAATTTATCAGTTTGAATAGTTAAAAACAGCGTTTTTCTATGTTTTTGCAAGTTTAAAACAGCAATTTTATCGTCATTTCTCATAAATCGCCGTTTCACACGAAAGAAACATGAATTTGTCAGTTTGAATAGTTCAAAACAGCGTTTTTCTGTTTTTTCATGTTTAAAACAGCAATTTTATCGTCATTTCTCATAAATCGCCGTTTCACACGAAAGAAACATGAATTTATCAGTTTGAATAGTTCAAAACAGCGTTTTTCTATGTTTTTGCAAGTTTAAAACAGCAGTTTTATCGTGATTTCACAATAATCCACCGTTTCGAACGAAAGAAACCTGAATTTATCAGTTTGAATAGTTAAAAACAGTGTTTTTCTATGTTTTTTCAAGTTTAAAACAGCAATTTTATCGTCATTTCTCATAAATCGCCGTTTCACACGAAAGAAACATGAATTTGTCAGTTTGAATAGTTCAAAACAGCGTTTTGCTATGTTTTTTCATGTTTAAAACAGCAATTTTATCGTCATTTCTCATAAATCGCCGTTTCACACTAAAGAAACATGAATTTATCAGTTTGAATAGTTCAAAACAGCGTTTTTCTATGTTTTTGCAAGTTAAAAACAGCAGTTTTATCGTGATTTCACAATAATCCACCGTTTCGAACGAAAGAAACCTGAATTTATCAGTTTGAATAGTTAAAAACAGCGTTTTTCTATGTTTTTGCAAGTTTAAAACAGCAATTTTATCGTCATTTCTCATAAATCGCCGTTTCACACGAAAGAAACATGAATTTAACAGTTTGAATAGCGTTTTTCTATGTTTTTGCAAGTTTAAAACAGCAATTTTATCGTCATTTCTCATAAATCGCCGTTTCACACGAAAGAAACATGAATTTGTCAGTTTGAATAGTTCAAAACAGCGTTTTTCTATGTTTTTGCAAGTTTAAAACAGCAATTTTATCGTCATTTCTCATAAATCGCCGTTTCACACGAAAGAAACATGAATTTATCAGTTTGAATAGTTCAAAACAACGTTTTTCTATGTTTTTGCAAGTTTAAAACAGCAATTTTATTGTCATTTCTCATAAATCGCCGTTTCACACGAAAGAAACATGAATTTATCAGTTTGAATAGTTCAAAACAGCGTTTTTCTATGTTTTTGCAAGTTTAAAACAGCAGTTTTATCGTGATTTCACAAAAATCCACCGTTTCGAACGAAAGAAACCTGAATTTATCAGTTTGAATAGTTAAAAACAGCGTTTTTCTATGTTTTTGCAAGTTTAAAACAGCAATTTTATCGTCATTTCTCATAAATCGCCGTTTCACACGAAAGAAACATGAATTTATCAGTTTGAATAGTTAAAAACAGCGTTTTTCTATGTTTTTGCAAGTTTAAAACAGCAATTTTATCGTCATTTCTCATAAATCGCCGTTTCACACGAAAGAAACATGAATTTGTCAGTTTGAATAGTTCAAAACTGCGTTTTTCTATGTTTTTGCAAGTTTAAAACAGCAATTTTATCGTCATTTCTCATAAATCGCCGTTTCACACGAAAGAAACATGAATTTATCAGTTTGAATAGTTCAAAACAGCGTTTTTCTATGTTTTTGCAAGTTTAAAACAGCAGTTTTATCGTGATTTCACAAAAATCCACCGTTTCGAACGAAAGAAACCTGAATTTATCAGTTTGAATAGTTAAAAACAGCGTTTTTCTATGTTTTTGCAAGTTTAAAACAGCAATTTTATCGTCATTTCTCATAAATCGCCGTTTCACACGAAAGAAACATGAATTTATCAGTTTGAATAGTTAAAAACAGCGTTTTTCAATGTTTTTGCAAGTTTAAAACAGCAATTTTATCGTCATTTCTCATAAATCGCCGTTTCACACGAAAGAAACATGAATTTGTCAGTTTGAATAGTTCAAAACAGCGTTTTTCTATGTTTTTGCAAGTTTAAAACAGCAATTTTATCGTCATTTCTCATAAATCGCCGTTTCACACGAAAGAAACATGAATTTGTCAGTTTGAATAGTTCAAATAGCGTTTTTCTATGTTTTTTCATGTTTAAAACAGCAATTTTATTGTCATTTCTCATAAATCGCCGTTTCACACGAAAGAAACATGAATTTGTCAGTTTGAATAGTTAAAAACAGCGTTTTTCTATGTTTTTGCAAGTTTAAAACAGCAATTTTATCGTCATTTCTCATAAATCGCCGTTTCACACGAAAGAAACATGAATTTGTCAGTTTGAATAGTTCAAAACAGCGTTTTTCTATGTTTTTGCAAGTTTAAAACAGCAATTTTATCGTCATTTCTCATAAATCGCCGTTTCACACGAAAGAAACATGAATTTGTCAGTTTGAATAGTTCAAAACAACGTTTTTCTATGTTTTTGCAAGTTTAAAACAGCAATTTTATCGTCATTTCTCATAAATCGCCGTTTCACACGAAAGAAACATGAATTTGTCAGATTGAATAGTTCAAAACAGCGTTTTTCTATGTTTTTTCATGTTTAAAACAGCAATTTTATCGTCATTTCTCATAAATCGCCGTTTCACACGAAAGAAACATGAATTTATCAGTTTGAATAGTTCAAAACAGCGTTTTTCTATGTTTTTGCAAGTTTAAAACAGCAGTTTTATCGTGATTTCACAAAAAACCACCGTTTCGAACGAAAGAAACCTGAATTTATCAGTTTGAATAGTTAAAAACAGCGTTTTTCTATGTTTTTGCAAGTTTAAAACAGCAATTTTATCGTCATTTCTCATAAATCGCCGTTTCACACGAAAGAAACATGAATTTGTCAGTTTGAATAGTTCAAAACAGCGTTTTTCTGTTTTTTCATGTTTAAAACAGCAATTTTATCGTCATTTCTCATAAATCGCCGTTTCACACGAAAGAAACATGAATTTATCAGTTTGAATAGTTCAAAACAGCGTTTTTCTATGTTTTTGCAAGTTTAAAACAGCAGTTTTATCGTGATTTCACAATAATCCACCGTTTCGAACGAAAGAAACCTGAATTTATCAGTTTGAATAGTTAAAAACAGTGTTTTTCTATGTTTTTTCAAGTTTAAAACAGCAATTTTATCGTCATTTCTCATAAATCGCCGTTTCACACGAAAGAAACATGAATTTGTCAGTTTGAATAGTTCAAAACAGCGTTTTGCTATGTTTTTTCATGTTTAAAACAGCAATTTTATCGTCATTTCTCATAAATCGCCGTTTCACACTAAAGAAACATGAATTTATCAGTTTGAATAGTTCAAAACAGCGTTTTTCTATGTTTTTGCAAGTTAAAAACAGCAGTTTTATCGTGATTTCACAATAATCCACCGTTTCGAACGAAAGAAACCTGAATTTATCAGTTTGAATAGTTAAAAACAGCGTTTTTCTATGTTTTTGCAAGTTTAAAACAGCAATTTTATCGTCATTTCTCATAAATCGCCGTTTCACACGAAAGAAACATGAATTTAACAGTTTGAATAGCGTTTTTCTATGTTTTTGCAAGTTTAAAACAGCAATTTTATCGTCATTTCTCATAAATCGCCGTTTCACACGAAAGAAACATGAATTTGTCAGTTTGAATAGTTCAAAACAGCGTTTTTCTATGTTTTTGCAAGTTTAAAACAGCAATTTTATCGTCATTTCTCATAAATCGCCGTTTCACACGAAAGAAACATGAATTTATCAGTTTGAATAGTTCAAAACAACGTTTTTCTATGTTTTTGCAAGTTTAAAACAGCAATTTTATTGTCATTTCTCATAAATCGCCGTTTCACACGAAAGAAACATGAATTTATCAGTTTGAATAGTTCAAAACAGCGTTTTTCTATGTTTTTGCAAGTTTAAAACAGCAGTTTTATCGTGATTTCACAAAAATCCACCGTTTCGAACGAAAGAAACCTGAATTTATCAGTTTGAATAGTTAAAAACAGCGTTTTTCTATGTTTTTGCAAGTTTAAAACAGCAATTTTATCGTCATTTCTCATAAATCGCCGTTTCACACGAAAGAAACATGAATTTATCAGTTTGAATAGTTAAAAACAGCGTTTTTCTATGTTTTTGCAAGTTTAAAACAGCAATTTTATCGTCATTTCTCATAAATCGCCGTTTCACACGAAAGAAACATGAATTTGTCAGTTTGAATAGTTCAAAACTGCGTTTTTCTATGTTTTTGCAAGTTTAAAACAGCAATTTTATCGTCATTTCTCATAAATCGCCGTTTCACACGAAAGAAACATGAATTTATCAGTTTGAATAGTTCAAAACAGCGTTTTTCTATGTTTTTGCAAGTTTAAAACAGCAGTTATATCGTGATTTCACAAAAATCCACCGTTTCGAACGAAAGAAACCTGAATTTATCAGTTTGAATAGTTAAAAACAGCGTTTTTCTATGTTTTTGCAAGTTTAAAACAGCAATTTTATCGTCATTTCTCATAAATCGCCGTTTCACACGAAAGAAACATGAATTTATCAGTTTGAATAGTTAAAAACAGCGTTTTTCTATGTTTTTGCAAGTTTAAAACAGCAATTTTATCGTCATTTCTCATAAATCGCCGTTTCACACGAAAGAAACATGAATTTGTCAGTTTGAATAGTTCAAAACAGCGTTTTTCTATGTTTTTGCAAGTTTAAAACAGCAATTTTATCGTCATTTCTCATAAATCGCCGTTTCACACGAAATAAACATGAATTTGTCAGTTTGAATACTTCAAAACAGCGTTTTTCTATGTTTTTTCATGTTTAAAACAGCAATTTTATTGTCATTTCTCATAAATCGCCGTTTCACACGAAAGAAACATGAATTTGTCAGTTTGAATAGTTAAAAACAGCGTTTTTCTATGTTTTTGCAAGTTTAAAACAGCAATTTTATCGTCATTTCTCATAAATCGCCGTTCCACACGAAAGAAACATGAATTTGTCAGTTTGAATAGTTAAAAACAGCGTTTTTCTATGTTTTTGCAAGTTTACAACAGCAATTTTATCGTCATTTCTCATAAATCGCCGTTTCACACGAAAGAAACATGAATTTGTCAGTTTGAATAGTTCAAAACAACGTTTTTCTATGTTTTTGCAAGTTTAAAACAGCAATTTTATCGTCATTTCTCATAAATCGCCGTTTCACACGAAAGAAACATGAATTTGTCAGATTGAATAGTTCAAAACAGCGTTTTTCTATGTTTTTTCATGTTTAAAACAGCAATTTTATCGTCATTTCTCATAAATCGCCGTTTCACACGAAAGAAACATGAATTTATCAGTTTGAATAGTTCAAAACAGCGTTTTTCTATGTTTTTGCAAGTTTAAAACAGCAGTTTTATCGTGATTTCACAATAATCCACCGTTTCGAACGAAAGAAACCTGAATTTGTCAGTTTGAATAGTTTTCTATGTTTTTTCAAGTTTAAAACAGCAATTTTATCGTCATTTCTCATAAATCGCCGTTTCACACGAAAGAAACATGAATTTATCAGTTTGAATAGTTCAAAACAGCGTTTTTCTATGTTTTTGCAAGTTAAATACAGCAGTTTTATCGTGATTTCACAATAATCCACCGTTTCGAACGAAAGAAACCTGAATTTATCAGTTTGAATAGTTAAAAACAGCGTTTTTCTATGTTTTTGCAAGTTTAAAACAGCAATTTTATCGTCATTTCTCATAAATCGCCGTTTCACACGAAAGAAACATGAATTTGTCAGTTTGAATAGTTCAAAACAGCGTTTTTCTATGTTTTTGCAAGTTTAAAACAGCAATTTTATCGTCATTTCTCATAAATCGCCGTTTCACACGAAAGAAACATGAATTTATCAGTTTGAATAGTTCAAAACAGCGTTTTTCTATGTTTTTGCAAGTTTAAAACAGCAGTTTTATCGTGATTTCACAAAAATCCACCGTTTCGAACGAAAGAAACCTGAATTTATCAGTTTGAATAGTTAAAAACAGCGTTTTTCTATGTTTTTGCAAGTTTAAAACAGCAATTTTATCGTCATTTCTCATAAATCGCCGTTTCACACGAAAGAAACATGAATTTATCAGTTTGAATAGTTAAAAACAGCGTTTTTCTATGTTTTTGCAAGTTTAAAACAGCAATTTTATCGTCATTTCTCATAAATCGCCGTTTCACACGAAAGAAACATGAATTTGTCAGTTTGAATAGTTCAAAACAGCGTTTTTCTATGTTTCTGCAAGTTTAAAACAGCAATTTTATCGTCATTTCTCATAAATCGCCGTTTCACACGAAAGAAACATGAATTTATCAGTTTGAATAGTTCAAAACAGCGTTTTTCTATGTTTTTGCAAGTTTAAAACAGCAGTTTTATCGTGATTTCACAAAAATCCACCGTTTCGAACGAAAGAAACCTGAATTTATCAGTTTGAATAGTTAAAACAGCGTTTTTCTATGTTTTTTCATGTTTAAAACAGCAATTTTATCGTCATTTCTCATAAATCGCCGTTTCACACGAAAGAAACATGAATTTGTCAGTTTGAATAGTTCAAAACAGCGTTTTTCTTTGTTTTTGCAAGTTTAAAACAGCAATTTTATCGTCATTTCTCATAAATCGCCGTTTCACACGAAAGAAACATGAATTTGTCAGTTTGAATAGTTCAAAACAGCGTTTTTCTATGTTTTTTCATGTTTAAAACAGCAATTTTATTGTCATTTCTCATAAATCGCCGTTTCACACGAAAGAAACATGAATTTGTCAGTTTGAATAGTTAAAAACAGCGTTTTTCTATGTTTTTGCAAGTTTAAAACAGCAATTTTATCGTCATTTCTCATAAATCGCCGTTTCACACGAAAGAAACATGAATTTGTCAGTTTGAATAGTTCAAAACAGCGTTTTTCTATGTTTTTGCAAGTTTAAAACAGCAATTTAATCGTCATTTCTCATAAAGCGCCGTTTCACACGAAAGAAACATGAATTTGTCAGTTTGAATAGTTCAAAACAGCGTTTTTCTATGTTTTTTCATGTTTAAAACAGCAATTTTATTGTCATTTCTCATAAATCGCCGTTTCACAGGAAAGAAACATGAATTTGTCAGTTTGAATAGTTAAAAACAGCGTTTTTCTATGTTTTTGCAAGTTTAAAACAGCAATTTTATCGTCATTTCTCATAAATCGCCGTTTCACACGAAAGAAACATGAATTTGTCAGTTTGAATAGTTCAAAACAGCGTTTTTCTATGTTTTTGCAAGTTTAAAACAGCAATTTTATCGTCATTTCTCATAAATCGCCGTTTCACATGAAAGAAACATGAATTTATCAGTTTGAATAGTTCAAAACAGCGTTTTTCTATGTTTTTGCAAGTTTAAAACAGCAGTTTTATCGTGATTTCACAAAAATCCACCGTTTCACACGAAAGAAACATGAATTTGTCAGTTTGAATAGTTCAAAACAGCGTTTTTCTATGTTTTATCAAGTTTAAAACAGCAATTTTATCGTCATTTCTCATAAATCGCCGTTTCACACGAAAGAAACATGAATTTGTCAGTTTGAATAGTTCAAAACAGCGTTTTTCTATGTTTTTGCTAGTTTAAAACAGCAATTTTGTCGTCATTTCTCATAAATCGCCGTTTCACACGAAAGAAACATGAATTTGTCAGTTTGAATAGTTCAAAACAGCGTTTTTCTATGTTTTTGCAAGTTTACAACAGCAATTTTATCGTCATTTCTCATAAATCGCCGTTTCACACGAAAGAAACATGAATTTGTCAGTTTGAATAGTTGAAAACAGCGTTTTTCTATGTTTTTGCAAGTTTAAAACAGCAATTTTATCGTCATTTCTCATAAATCGCCGTTTCACACGAAAGAAACATGAATTTGTCAGTTTGAATAGTTCATAACAGCGTTTTTCTATGTTTTTGCAAGTTTAAAACAGCAATTTTATCGTCATTTCTCATAAAACGCCGTTTCACACGAAAGAAACATGAATTTGTCAGTTTGAATAGTTCAAAACAGCGTTTTTCTATGTTTTTGCAAGTTTAAAACAGCAATTTTATCGTCATTTCTCATAAATCGCCGTTTCACACGAAAGAAACATGAATTTGTCAGTTTGAATAGTTCAAAACAACGTTTTTCTATGTTTTTGCAAGTTTAAAACAGCAATTTTATCGTCATTTCTCATAAATCGCCGTTTCACACGAAAGAAACATGAATTTGTCAGTTTGAATAGTTCAAAACAACGTTTTTCTATGTTTTTGCAAGTTTAAAACAGCAATTTTATCGTCATTTCTCATAAATCGCCGTTTCACACGAAAGAAACATGAATTTGTCAGATTGAATAGTTCAAAACAGCGTTTTTCTATGTTTTTTCATGTTTAAAACAGCAATTTAATCGTCATTTCTCATAAATCGCCGTTTCACACGAAAGAAACATGAATTTATCAGTTTGAATAGTTCAAAACAGCGTTTTTCTATGTTTTTGCAAGTTTAAAACAGCAGTTTTATCGTGATTTCACAATAATCCACCGTTTCGAACGAAAGAAACCTGAATTTGTCAGTTTGAATAGTTCAAAACAGTGTTTTTCTATGTTTTTTCAAGTTTAAAACAGCAATTTTATCGTCATTTCTCATAAATCGCCGTTTCACACGAAAGAAACATGAATTTATCAGTTTGAATAGTTCAAAACAGCGTTTTTCTATGTTTTTGCAAGTTAAATACAGCAGTTTTATCGTGATTTCACAATAATCCACCGTTTCGTACGAAAGAAACCTGAATTTATCAGTTTGAATAGTTAAAAACAGCGTTTTTCTATGTTTTTGCAAGTTTAAAACAGCAATTTTATCGTCATTTCTCATAAATCGCCGTTTCACACGAAAGAAACATGAATTTGTCAGTTTGAATAGTTCAAAACAGCGTTTTTCTATGTTTTTGCAAGTTTAAAACAGCAATTTTATCGTCATTTCTCATAAATCGCCGTTTCACACGAAAGAAACATGAATTTGTCAGTTTGAATAGTTCAAAACAACGTTTTTCTATGTTTTTGCAAGTTTAAAACAGCAATTTTATCGTCATTTCTCATAAATCGCCGTTTCACACGAAAGAAACATGAATTTATCAGTTTGAATAGTTCAAAACAGCGTTTTTCTATGTTTTTGCAAGTTTAAAACAGCAGTTTTATCGTGATTTCACAAAAATCCACCGTTTCGAACGAAAGAAACCTGAATTTATCAGTTTGAATAGTTAAAAACAGCGTTTTTCTATGTTTTTGCAAGTTTAAAACAGCAATTTTATCGTCATTTCTCATAAATCGCCGTTTCACACGAAAGAAACATGAATTTATCAGTTTGAATAGTTAAAAACAGCGTTTTTCTATGTTTTTGCAAGTTTAAAACAGCAATTTTATCGTCATTTCTCATAAATCGCCGTTTCACACGAAAGAAACATGAATTTGTCAGTTTGAATAGTTCAAAACAGCGTTTTTCTATGTTTCTGCAAGTTTAAAACAGCAATTTTATCGTCATTTCTCATAAATCGCCGTTTCACACGAAAGAAACATGAATTTATCAGTTTGAATAGTTCAAAACAGCGTTTTTCTATGTTTTTGCAAGTTTAAAACAGCAGTTTTATCGTGATTTCACAAAAATCCACCGTTTCGAACGAAAGAAACCTGAATTTATCAGTTTGAATAGTTAAAACAGCGTTTTTCTATGTTTTTTCATGTTTAAAACAGCAATTTTATCGTCATTTCTCATAAATCGCCGTTTCACACGAAAGAAACATGAATTTGTCAGTTTGAATAGTTCAAAACAGCGTTTTTCTTTGTTTTTGCAAGTTTAAAACAGCAATTTTATCGTCATTTCTCATAAATCGCCGTTTCACACGAAAGAAACATGAATTTGTCAGTTTGAATAGTTCAAAACAGCGTTTTTCTATGTTTTTTCATGTTTAAAACAGCAATTTAATCGTCATTTCTCATAAATCGCCGTTTCACACGAAAGAAACATGAATTTGTTTTTGCAAGTTAAATACAGCAGTTTTATCGTGATTTCACAATAATCCACCGTTTCGAACGAAAGAAACCTGAATTTATCAGTTTGAATAGTTAAAAACAGCGTTTTTCTATGTTTTTGCAAGTTTAAAACAGCAATTTTATCGTCATTTCTCATAAATCGCCGTTTCACACGAAAGAAACATGAATTTGTCAGTTTGAATAGTTCAAAACAGCGTTTTTCTATGTTTTTGCAAGTTTAAAACAGCAATTTTATCGTCATTTCTCATAAATCGCCGTTTCACACGAAAGAAACGTTTTTCTATGTTTTTGCAAGTTTAAAACAGCAATTTTATCGTCATTTCTCATAAATCGCCGTTTCACACGAAAGAAACATGAATTTATCAGTTTGAATAGTTCAAAACAGCGTTTTTCTATGTTTTTGCAAGTTTAAAACAGCAGTTTTATCGTGATTTCACAAAAATCCACCGTTTCGAACGAAAGAAACCTGAATTTATCAGTTTGAATAGTTAAAAACAGCGTTTTTCTATGTTTTTGCAAGTTTAAAACAGCAATTTTATCGTCATTTCTCATAAATCGCCGTTTCACACGAAAGAAACATGAATTTATCAGTTTGAATAGTTAAAAACAGCGTTTTTCTATGTTTTTGCAAGTTTAAAACAGCAATTTTATCGTCATTTCTCATAAATCGCCGTTTCACACGAAAGAAACATGAATTTGTCAGTTTGAATAGTTGAAAACAGCGTTTTTCTATGTTTTTGCAAGTTTAAAACAGCAATTTTATCGTCATTTCTTATAAATCGCAGTTTCACACGAAAGAAACATGAATTTGTCAGTTTGAATAGTTCAAAACGGCGTTTTTCAATGTTTTTTCATGTTTAAAACAGCAATTTTATCGTCATTTCTCATAAATCGCCGTTTCACACGAAAGAAACATGAATTTGTCAGTTTGAATAGTTGAAAACAGCGTTTTTCTATGTTTTTGCAAGTTTAAAACAGCAATTTTATCGTCATTTCTCATAAATCGCCGTTTCACACGAAAGAAACATGAATTTGTCAGTTTGAATAGTTCAAAACAGCGTTTTTCTATGTTTTTTCACGTTTAAAACAGCAATTTTATCGTCATTTCTCATAAATCGCCGTTTCACACGAAAGAAACATGAATTTATCAGTTTGAATAGTTCAAAACAGCGTTTTTCTATGTTTTTGCAAGTTTAAAACAGCAGTTTTATCGTGATTTCACAAAAATCCACCGTTTCGAACGAAAGAAACCTGAATTTATCAGTTTGAATAGTTAAAAACAGCGTTTTTCTATGTTTTTGCAAGTTTAAAGCAGCAATTTTATCGTCATTTCTCATAAATCCCCGTTTCACACAAAAGAAACATGAATTTGTCAGTTTGAATAGTTCAAAACAGCGTTTTTCTATGTTTTTTCATGTTTAAAACAGCAATTTTATCGTCATTTCTCATAAATCGCCGTTTCACACGAAAGAAACATGAATTTATCAGTTTGAATAGTTCAAAACAGCGTTTTTCTATGTTTTTGCAAGTTTAAAACAGCAGTTTTATCGTGATTTCACAAAAATCCACCGTTTCGAACGAAAGAAACCTGATTTTATCAGTTTGAATAGTTAAAAACAGCGTTTTTCTATGTTTTTGCAAGTTTAAAACAGCAATTTTATCGTCATTTCTCATAAATCGCCGTTTCACACGAAAGAAACATGAATTTATCAGTTTGAATAGTTAAAAACAGCGTTTTTCTATGTTTTTGCAAGTTTAAAACAGCAATTTTATCGTCATTTCTCATAAATCGCCGTTTCACACGAAAGAAACATGAATTTGTCAGTTTGAATAGTTCAAAACAGCGTTTTTCTATGTTTTTGCAAGTTTAAAACAGCAATTTTATCGTCATTTCTCATAAATCGCCGTTTCACACGAAAGACACATGAATTTGTCAGTTTGAATAGTTCAAAACAGCGTTTTTCTATGTTTTTTCATGTTTAAAACAGCAATTTTATTGTCATTTCTCATAAATCGCCGTTTCACACGAAAGAAACATGAATTTGTCAGTTTGAATAGTTAAAAACAGCGTTTTTCTATGTTTTTGCAAGTTTTAAACAGCAATTTTATCGTCATTTCTCATAAATCGCCGTTTCACACGAAAGAAACATGAATTTGTCAGTTTGAATAGTTAAAAACAGCGTTTTTCTATGTTTTTGCAAGTTTAAAACAGCAATTTTATCGTCATTTCTCATAAATCGCCGTTTCACACGAAAGAAACATGAATTTGTCAGTTTGAATAGTTCAAAACAGCGTTTTTCTATGGTTTTGCAAGTTTAAAACAGCAATTTTATCGTCATTTCTCATAAATCGCCGTTTCACACGAAAGAAACATGAATTTGTCAGTTTGAATAGTTCAAAACAGCGTTTTTCTATGTTTTTTCATGTTTAAAACAGCAATTTTATCGTCATTTCTCATAAATCGCCGTTTCACACGAAAGAAACATGAATTTGTCAGTTTGAATAGTTGAAAACAGCGTTTTTCTATGTTTTTGCAAGTTTAAAACAGCAATTTTATCGTCATTTCTCATAAATCGCCGTTTCACACGAAAGAAACATGAATTTGTCAGTTTGAATAGTTCAAATAGCGTTTTTCTATGTTTTTTCATGTTTAAAACAGCAATTTTATCGTCATTTCTCATAAATCGCCGTTTCACACGAAAGAAACATGAATTTATCAGTTTGAATAGTTCAAAACAGCGTTTTTCTATGTTTTTGCAAGTTTAAAACAGCAGTTTTATCGTGATTTCACAAAAATCCAACGTTTCGAACGAAAGAAACCTGAATTTATCAGTTTGAATAGTTAAAAACAGCGTTTTTCTATGTTTTTGCAAGTTTAAAACAGCAATTTTATCGTCATTTCTCATAAATCGCCGTTTCACACGAAAGAAACATGAATTTGTCAGTTTGAATAGTTCAAAGCAGCGTTTTTCTATGTTTTTTCATGTTTAAAACAGCAATTTTATCGTCATTTCTCATAAATCGCCGTTTCACACTAAAGAAACATGAATTTATCAGTTTGAATAGTTCAAAACAGCGTTTTTCTATGTTTTTGCAAGTTTAAAACAGCAGTTTTATCGTGATTTCACAAAAATCCACCGTTTCGAACGAAAGAAACCTGATTTTATCAGTTTGAATAGTTAAAAACAGCGTTTTTCTATGTTTTTGCAAGTTTAAAACAGCAATTTTATCGTCATTTCTCATAAATCGCCGTTTCACACGAAAGAAACATGAATTTATCAGTTTGAATAGTTAAAAACAGCGTTTTTCTATGTTTTTGCAAGTTTAAAACAGCAATTTTATCGTCATTTCTCATAAATCGCCGTTTCACACGAAAGAAACATGAATTTGTCAGTTTGAATAGTTCAAAACAGCGTTTTTCTATGTTTTTGCAAGTTTAAAACAGCAATTTTATCGTCATTTCTCATAAATCGCCGTTTCACACGAAAGAAACATGAATTTGTCAGTTTGAATAGTTAAAAACAGCGTTTTTCTATGTTTTTGCAAGTTTAAAACAGCAATTTTATCGTCATTTCTCATAAATCGCCGTTTCACACGAAAGAAACATGAATTTGTCAGTTTGAATAGTTCAAAACAGCGTTTTTCTATGTTTTTGCAAGTTTAAAACAGCAATTTTATCGTCATTTCTCATAAATCGCCGTTTCACACGAAAGAAACATGAATTTGTCAGTTTGAATAGTTGAAAACAGCGTTTTTCTATGTTTTTGCAAGTTTAAAACAGCAATTTTATCGTCATTTCTCATAAATCGCCGTTTCACACGAAAGAAACATGAATTTGTCAGTTTGAATAGTTCAAAATAGCGTTTTTCTATGTTTTTGCAAGTTTAAAACAGCAATTTTATCGTCATTTCTCATAAATCGCCGTTTCACACGAAAGAAACATGAATTTGTCAGTTTGAATAGTTAAAAACAGCGTTTTTCTATGTTTTTGCAAGTTTAAAACAGCAATTTTATCGTCATTTCTCATAAACCGCCGTTTAACACGAAAGAAACATGAATTTGTCAGTTTGAATAGTTCAAAACAGCGTTTTTCTATGTTTTTTCATGTTTAAAACAGCAATTTTATCGTCATTTCTCATAAATCGCCGTTTCACACGAAAGAAACATGAATTTGTCAGTTTGAATAGTTGAAAACAGCGTTTTTCTATGTTTTTGCAAGTTTAAAACAGCAATTTTATCGTCATTTCTCATAAATCGCCGTTTCACACGAAAGAAACATGAATTTGTCAGTTTGAATAGTTCAAAACAGCGTTTTTCTATGTTTTTGCAAGTTTAAAACAGCAATTTTATCGTCATTTCTCATAAATCGCCGTTTCACACGAAAGAAACATGAATTTGTCAGTTTGAATAGTTAAAAACAGCGTTTTTCTATGTTTTTGCAAGTTTAAAACAGCAATTTTATCGTCATTTCTCATAAACCGCCGTTTAACACGAAAGAAACATGAATTTGTCAGTTTGAATAGTTCAAAACAGCGTTTTTCTATGTTTTTTCATGTTTAAAACAGCAATTTTATCGTCATTTCTCATAAATCGCCGTTTCACACGAAAGAAACATGAATTTGTCAGTTTGAATAGTTGAAAACAGCGTTTTTCTATGTTTTTGCAAGTTTAAAACAGCAATTTTATCGTCATTTCTCATAAATCGCCGTTTCACACGAAAGAAACATGAATTTGTCAGTTTGAATAGTTCATAACAGCGTTTTTCTATGTTTTTGCAAGTTTAAAACAGCAATTTTATCGTCATTTCTCATAAAACGCCGTTTCACACGACAGAAACATGAATTTGTCAGTTTGAATAGTTAAAAACTGCGTTTTTCTATGTTTTTGCAAGTTTAAAACAGCAATTTTAGCGTCATTTCTCATAAATCGCCGTTTCACACGAAAGAAACCTGAATTTATCAGTTTGAATAGTTAAAAACAGTGTTTTTCTATGTTTTTGCAAGTTTAAAACAGCAATTTTATCGTCATTTCTCATAAATCGCCGTTTCACACGAAAGAAACATGAATTTATCAGTTTGAATAGTTAAAAACAGTGTTTTTCTATGTTTTTGCAAGTTTAAAACAGCAATTTTATCGTCATTTCTCATAAATCGCCGTTTCACACGAAAGAAACATGAATTTGTCAGTTTGAATAGTTCAAAACAGCGTTTTTCTATGTTTTTTCACGTTTAAAACAGCAATTTTATCGTCATTTCTCATAAATCGCCGTTTCACACGAAAGAAACATGAAATTATCAGTTTGAATAGTTCAAAACAGCGTTTTTCTATGTTTTTGCAAGTTTAAAACAGCAGTTTTATCGTAATTTCACAAAAATCCACCGTTTCGAACGAAAGAAACCTGAATTTATCAGTTTAAATAGTTAAAAACAGCGTTTTTCTATATTTTTGCAAGTTTAAAACAGCAATTTTATCGTCATTTCTCATAAATCCCCGTTTCACACGAAAGAAACATGAATTTGTCAGTTTGAATAGTTCAAAACAGCGTTTTTCTATGTTTTTGCAAGTTTAAAACAGCAGTTTTATCGTGATTTCACAAAAATCCACCGTTTCGAACGAAAGAAACCTGATTTTATCAGTTTGAATAGTTAAAAACAGCGTTTTTCTATGTTTTTGCAAGTTTAAAACAGCAATTTTATCGTCATTTCTCATAAATCGCCGTTTCACACGAAAGAAACATGAATTTATCAGTTTGAATAGTTAAAAACAGCGTTTTTCTATGTTTTTGCAAGTTTAAAACAGCAATTTTATCGTCATTTCTCATAAATCGCCGTTTCACACGAAAGAAACATGAATTTGTCAGTTTGAATAGTTCAAAACAGCGTTTTTCTATGTTTTTGCAAGTTTAAAACAGCAATTTTATCGTCATTTCTCATAAATCGCCGTTTCACACGAAAGAAACATGAATTTGTCAGTTTGAATAGTTAAAATCAGCGTTTTTCTATGTTTTTGCAAGTTTAAAACAGCAATTTTATCGTCATTTCTCATAAATCGCCGTTTCACACGAAAGAAACATGAATTTGTCAGTTTGAATAGTTCAAAACAGCGTTTTTCTATGTTTTTGCAAGTTTAAAACAGCAATTTTATCGTCATTTCTCATAAATCGCCGTTTCACACGAAAGAAACATGAATTTGTCAGTTTGAATAGTTCAAAACAGCGTTTTTCTATGTTTTTTCATGTTTAAAACAGCAATTTTATCGTCATTTCTCATAAATCGCCGTTTCACACGAAAGAAACATGAATTTGTCAGTTTGAATTGTTGAAAACAGCGTTTTTCTATGTTTTTGCAAGTTTAAAACAGCAATTTTATCGTCATTTCTCATAAATCGCCGTTTCACACGAAAGAAACATGAATTTGTCAGTTTGAATAGTTCATAACAGCGTTTTTCTATGTTTTTGCAAGTTTAAAACAGCAATTTTATAGTCATTTCTCATAAAACGCCGTTTCACACGAAAGAAACATGAATTTGTCAGTTTGAACAGCGTTTTTCTATGTTTTTGCAAGTTTAAAACAGCAATTTTATCGTCATTTCTCATAAATCGCCGTTTCACACGAAAGAAACCTGAATTTATCAGTTTGAATAGTTCAAAACAGCGTTTTTCTATGTTTTTGCAAGTTTAAAACAGCAGTTTTATCGTGATTTCACAAAAATCCACCGTTTCGAACGAAAGAAACCTGAATTTATCAGTTTGAATAGTTAAAAACAGCGTTTTTCTATGTTTTTGCAAGTTTAAAACAGCAATTTTATCGTCATTTCTCATAAATCGCCGTTTCACACGAAAGAAACATGAATTTGTCAGTTTGAATAGTTCAAAACAGCGTTTTTCTATGTTTTTTCATGTTTAAAACAGCAATTTTATCGTCATTTCTCATAAATCGCCGTTTCAGACGAAAGAAACATGAATTTATCAGTTTGAATAGTTCAAAACAGCGTTTTTCTATGTTTTTGCAAGTTTAAAACAGCAGTTTTATCGTGATTTCACAAAAATCCACCGTTTCGAACGAAAGAAACCTGATTTTATCAGTTTGAATAGTTAAAAACAGCGTTTTTCTATGTTTTTGCAAGTTTAAAACAGCAATTTTATCGTCATTTCTCATAAATCGCCGTTTCACACGAAAGAAACATGAATTTATCAGTTTGAATAGTTAAAAACAGCGTTTTTCTATGTTTTTCAAGTTTAAAACAGCAATTTTATCGTCATTTCTCATAAATCGCCGTTTCACACGAATGAAACATGAATTTGTCAGTTTGAATAGTTCAAAACAGCGTTTTTCTATGTTTTTGCAAGTTTAAAACAGCCGTTTTTTCGTGATTTCACAAAAATCCACCGTTTCGAACGAAAGAAACCTGATTTTATCAGTTTGAATAGTTAAAAACAGCGTTTTTCTATGTTTTTGCAAGTTTAAAACAGCAATTTTATCGTCATTTCTCATAAATCGCCGTTTCACACGAAAGAAACATGAATTTATCAGTTTGAATAGTTAAAAACAGCGTTTTTCTATGTTTTTGCAAGTTTAAAACAGCAATTTTATTGTCATTTCTCATAAATCGCCGTTTCACACGAAAGAAACATGAATTTGTCAGTTTGAATAGTTCAAAACAGCGTTTTTCTATGTTTTTGCAAGTTTAAAACAGCAATTTTATCGTCATTTCTCATAAATCGCCGTTTCACACGAAAGAAACAGTAATTTGTCAGTTTGAATAGTTCAAAACAGCGTTTTTCTATGTTTTTTCATGTTTAAAACAGCAATTTTATTGTCATTTCTCATAAATCGCCGTTTCACACGAAAGAAACATGAATTTGTCAGTTTGAATAGTTAAAAACAGCGTTTTTCTATGTTTTTGCAAGTTTAAAACAGCAATTTTATCGTCATTTCTCATAAATCGCCGTTTCACACGAAAGAAACATGAATTTGTCAGTTTGAATAGTTCAAAACAGCGTTTTTCTATGTTTTTGCAAGTTTAAAACAGCAATTTTATCATCATTTCTCATAAATCGCCGTTTCACACGAAAGAAACATGAATTTGTCAGTTTGAATAGTTCAAAACAGCGTTTTTCTATGATTTTTCATGTTTAAAACAGCAATTTTATTGTCATTTCTCATAAATCGCCGTTTCACACGAAAGAAACATGAATTTGTCAGTTTAAATAGTTCAAAACAGCGTTTTTCTATGTTTTTTCATGTTTAAAACAGCAATTTTATCGTCATTTCTCATAAATCGCCGTTTCACACGAAAGAAACATGAATTTGTCAGTTTGAATAGTTGAAAACAGCGTTTTTCTATGTTTTTGCAAGTTTAAAACAGTAATTTTATCGTCATTTCTCATAAATCGCCGTTTCATACGAAAGAAACCTGAATTTATCAGTTTGAATAGTTAAAAACAGCGTTTTTCTATGTTTTTGCAAGTTTAAAACAGCAATTTTATCGTCATTTCTCATAAATCGCCGTTTCACACGAAAGAAACATGAATTTATCAGTTTGAATAGTTCAAAACAGCGTTTTTCTATGTTTTTGCAAGTTTAAAACAGCAGTTTTATCGTGATTTCATAAAAATTAACCGTTTCGAACGAAAGAAACCTGAATTTATCAGTTTGAATAGTTAAAAACAGTGTTTTTCTATGTTTTTGCAAGTTTAAAACAGCAATTTTATCGTCATTTCTCATAAATCGCCGTTTCACACGAAAGAAACATGAATTTGTCAGTTTGAATAGTTCAAAACAGCGTTTTTCTATGTTTTTTCATGTTTAAAACAGCAATTTTATCGTCATTTCTCATAAATCGCCGTTTCACACGAAAGAAACATGAATTTGTCAGTTTGAATAGTTGAAAACAGCGTTTTTCTATGTTCTTGCAAGTTTAAAACAGCAGTTTTATCGTGATTTCACAAAAATCCACCGTTTCGAACGAAAGAAACCTGAATTTATCAGTTTGAATAGTTAAAAACAGCGTTTTTCTATGTTTTTGCAATTTTAAAACAGCAATTTTATCGTCATTTCTCATAAATCGCCGTTTCACACGAAAGAAACATGAATTTATCAGTTTGAATAGTTAAAAACAGCGTTTTTCTATGTTTTTGCAAGTTTAAAACAGCAATTTTATCGTCATTTCTCATAAATCGCCGTTTCACACGAAAGAAACATGAATTTGTCAGTTTGAATAGTTCAAAACAGCGTTTTTCTATGTTTTTTCATGTTTAAAACAGCAATTTTATCGTCATTTCTCATAAATCGCCGTTTCACACGAAAGAAACATGAATTTATCAGTTTGAATAGTTCAAAACAGCGTTTTTCTATGTTTTTGCAAGTTTAAAACAGCAGTTTTATCGTGATTTCACAAAAATCCACCGTTTCGAACGAAAGAAACCTGATTTTATCAGTTTGAATAGTTAAAAACAGCGTTTTTCTATGTTTTTGCAAGTTTAAAACAGCAATTTTATCGTCATTTCTCATAAATCGCCGTTTCACACGAGAAAAACATGAATTTATCAGTTTGAATAGTTAAAAACAGCGTTTTTCTATGTTTTTGCAAGTTTAAAACAGCAATTTTATCGTCATTTCTCACAAATCGCCGTTTCACACGAAAGAAACATGAATTTGTCAGTTTGAATAGTTTAAAACAGCGTTTTTCTATGTTTTTGCAAGTTTAAAACAGCAATTTTATCGTCATTTCTCATAAATCGCCGTTTCACACGAAAGAAACATGAATTTGTCAGTTTGAATAGTTCAAAACAGCGTTTTTCTATGTTTTTTCATGTTTAAAACAGCAATTTTATTGTCATTTCTCATAAATCGCCGTTTCACACGAAAGAAACATGAATTTGTCAGTTTGAATAGTTAAAAACAGCGTTTTTCTATGTTTTTGCAAGTTTAAAGCAGCAATTTTATCGTCATTTCTCATAAATCGCCGTTTCACACGAAAGAAACATGAATTTGTCAGTTTGAATAGTTGAAAACAGCGTTTTTCTATGTTTTTGCAAGTTTAAAACAGCAATTTTATCGTCATTTCTCATAAATCGCCGTTTCACACGAAAGAAACATGAATTTGTCAGTTTGAATAGTTCATAACAGCGTTTTTCTATGTTTTTGCAAGTTTAAAACAGCAATTTTATAGTCATTTCTCATAAAACGCCGTTTCACACGAAAGAAACATGAATTTGTCAGTTTGAACAGCGTTTTTCTATGTTTTTGCAAGTTTAAAACAGCAATTTTATCGTCATTTCTCATAAATCGCCGTTTCACACGAAAGAAACCTGAATTTATCAGTTTGAATAGTTCAAAACAGCGTTTTTCTATGTTTTTGCAAGTTTAAAACAGCAGTTTTCTCGTGATTTCACAAAAATCCACCGTTTCGAACGAAAGAAACCTGAATTTATCAGTTTGAATAGTTAAAAACAGCGTTTTTCTATGTTTTTGCAAGTTTAAAACAGCAATTTTATCGTCATTTCTCATAAATCGCCGTTTCACACGAAAGAAACATGAATTTGTCAGTTTGAATAGTTCAAAACAGCGTTTTTCTATGTTTTTTCATTTTTAAAACAGCAATTTTATCGTCATTTCTCATAAATCGCCGTTTCAGACGAAAGAAACATGAATTTATCAGTTTGAATAGTTCAAAACAGCGTTTTTCTATGTTTTTGCAAGTTTAAAACAGCAGTTTTATCGTGATTTCACAAAAATCCACCGTTTCGAACGAAAGAAACCTGATTTTATCAGTTTGAATAGTTAAAAACAGCGTTTTTCTATGTTTTTGCAAGTTTAAAACAGCAATTTTATCGTCATTTCTCATAAATCGCCGTTTCACACGAAAGAAACATGAATTTATCAGTTTGAATAGTTAAAAACAGCGTTTTTCTATGTTTTTGCAAGTTTAAAACAGCAATTTTATCGTCATTTCTCATAAATCGCCGTTTCACACGAAAGAAACATGAATTTGTCAGTTTGAATAGTTCAAAACAGCGTTTTTCTATGTTTTTGCAAGTTTAAAACAGCCGTTTTATCGTGATTTCACAAAAATCCACCGTTTCGAACGAAAGAAACCTGATTTTATCAGTTTGAATAGTTAAAAACAGCGTTTTTCTATGTTTTTGCAAGTTTAAAACAGCAATTTTATCGTCATTTCTCATAAATCGCCGTTTCACACGAAAGAAACATAAATTTATCAGTTTGAATAGTTAAAAACAGCGTTTTTCTATGTTTTTGCAAGTTTAAAACAGCAATTTTATTGTCATTTCTCATAAATCGCCGTTTCACACGAAAGAAACATGAATTTGTCAGTTTGAATAGTTCAAAACAGCGTTTTTCTATGTTTTTGCAAGTTTAAAACAGCAATTTTATCGTCATTTCTCATAAATCGCCGTTTCACACGAAAGAAACAGTAATTTGTCAGTTTGAATAGTTCAAAACAGCGTTTTTCTATGTTTTTGCAAGTTTAAAACAGCAATTTTATCGTCATTTCTCATAAATCGCCGTTTCACACGAATGAAACATGAATTTGTCAGTTTGAATAGTTCAAAACAGCGTTTTTCTATGTTTTTGCAAGTTTAAAACAGCCGTTTTTTCGTGATTTCACAAAAATCCACCGTTTCGAACGAAAGAAACCTGATTTTATCAGTTTGAATAGTTAAAAACAGCGTTTTTCTATGTTTTTGCAAGTTTAAAACAGCAATTTTATCGTCATTTCTCATAAATCGCCGTTTCACACGAAAGAAACATGAATTTATCAGTTTGAATAGTTAAAAACAGCGTTTTTCTATGTTTTTGCAAGTTTAAAACAGCAATTTTATTGTCATTTCTCATAAATCGCCGTTTCACACGAAAGAAACATGAATTTGTCAGTTTGAATAGTTCAAAACAGCGTTTTTCTATGTTTTTGCAAGTTTAAAACAGCAATTTTATCGTCATTTCTCATAAATCGCCGTTTCACACGAAAGAAACAGTAATTTGTCAGTTTGAATAGTTCAAAACAGCGTTTTTCTATGTTTTTTCATGTTTAAAACAGCAATTTTATTGTCATTTCTCATAAATCGCCGTTTCACACGAAAGAAACATGAATTTGTCAGTTTGAATAGTTAAAAACAGCGTTTTTCTATGTTTTTGCAAGTTTAAAACAGCAATTTTATCGTCATTTCTCATAAATCGCCGTTTCACACGAAAGAAACATGAATTTGTCAGTTTGAATAGTTCAAAACAGCGTTTTTCTATGTTTTTGCAAGTTTAAAACAGCAATTTTATCATCATTTCTCATAAATCGCCGTTTCACACGAAAGAAACATGAATTTGTCAGTTTGAATAGTTCAAAACAGCGTTTTTCTATGATTTTTCATGTTTAAAACAGCAATTTTATTGTCATTTCTCATAAATCGCCGTTTCACACGAAAGAAACATGAATTTGTCAGTTTAAATAGTTCAAAACAGCGTTTTTCTATGTTTTTTCATGTTTAAAACAGCAATTTTATCGTCATTTCTCATAAATCGCCGTTTCACACGAAAGAAACATGAATTTGTCAGTTTGAATAGTTGAAAACAGCGTTTTTCTATGTTTTTGCAAGTTTAAAACAGTAATTTTATCGTCATTTCTCATAAATCGCCGTTTCATACGAAAGAAACCTGAATTTATCAGTTTGAATAGTTAAAAACAGCGTTTTTCTATGTTTTTGCAAGTTTAAAACAGCAATTTTATCGTCATTTCTCATAAATCGCCGTTTCACACGAAAGAAACATGAATTTATCAGTTTGAATAGTTCAAAACAGCGTTTTTCTATGTTTTTGCAAGTTTAAAACAGCAGTTTTATCGTGATTTCATAAAAATTAACCGTTTCGAACGAAAGAAACCTGAATTTATCAGTTTGAATAGTTAAAAACAGTGTTTTTCTATGTTTTTGCAAGTTTAAAACAGCAATTTTATCGTCATTTCTCATAAATCGCCGTTTCACACGAAAGAAACATGAATTTGTCAGTTTGAATAGTTCAAAACAGCGTTTTTCTATGTTTTTTCATGTTTAAAACAGCAATTTTATCGTCATTTCTCATAAATCGCCGTTTCACACGAAAGAAACATGAATTTGTCAGTTTGAATAGTTGAAAACAGCGTTTTTCTATGTTCTTGCAAGTTTAAAACAGCAGTTTTATCGTGATTTCACAAAAATCCACCGTTTCGAACGAAAGAAACCTGAATTTATCAGTTTGAATAGTTAAAAACAGCGTTTTTCTATGTTTTTGCAATTTTAAAACAGCAATTTTATCGTCATTTCTCATAAATCGCCGTTTCACACGAAAGAAACATGAATTTATCAGTTTGAATAGTTAAAAACAGCGTTTTTCTATGTTTTTGCAAGTTTAAAACAGCAATTTTATCGTCATTTCTCATAAATCGCCGTTTCACACGAAAGAAACATGAATTTGTCAGTTTGAATAGTTCAAAACAGCGTTTTTCTATGTTTTTTCATGTTTAAAACAGCAATTTTATCGTCATTTCTCATAAATCGCCGTTTCACACGAAAGAAACATGAATTTATCAGTTTGAATAGTTCAAAACAGCGTTTTTCTATGTTTTTGCAAGTTTAAAACAGCAGTTTTATCGTGATTTCACAAAAATCCACCGTTTCGAACGAAAGAAACCTGATTTTATCAGTTTGAATAGTTAAAAACAGCGTTTTTCTATGTTTTTGCAAGTTTAAAACAGCAATTTTATCGTCATTTCTCATAAATCGCCGTTTCACACGAGAAAAACATGAATTTATCAGTTTGAATAGTTAAAAACAGCGTTTTTCTATGTTTTTGCAAGTTTAAAACAGCAATTTTATCGTCATTTCTCACAAATCGCCGTTTCACACGAAAGAAACATGAATTTGTCAGTTTGAATAGTTTAAAACAGCGTTTTTCTATGTTTTTGCAAGTTTAAAACAGCAATTTTATCGTCATTTCTCATAAATCGCCGTTTCACACGAAAGAAACATGAATTTGTCAGTTTGAATAGTTCAAAACAGCGTTTTTCTATGTTTTTTCATGTTTAAAACAGCAATTTTATTGTCATTTCTCATAAATCGCCGTTTCACACGAAAGAAACATGAATTTGTCAGTTTGAATAGTTAAAAACAGCGTTTTTCTATGTTTTTGCAAGTTTAAAGCAGCAATTTTATCGTCATTTCTCATAAATCGCCGTTTCACACGAAAGAAACATGAATTTGTCAGTTTGAATAGTTGAAAACAGCGTTTTTCTATGTTTTTGCAAGTTTAAAACAGCAATTTTATCGTCATTTCTCATAAATCGCCGTTTCACACGAAAGAAACATGAATTTGTCAGTTTGAATAGTTCATAACAGCGTTTTTCTATGTTTTTGCAAGTTTAAAACAGCAATTTTATAGTCATTTCTCATAAAACGCCGTTTCACACGAAAGAAACATGAATTTGTCAGTTTGAACAGCGTTTTTCTATGTTTTTGCAAGTTTAAAACAGCAATTTTATCGTCATTTCTCATAAATCGCCGTTTCACACGAAAGAAACCTGAATTTATCAGTTTGAATAGTTCAAAACAGCGTTTTTCTATGTTTTTGCAAGTTTAAAACAGCAGTTTTCTCGTGATTTCACAAAAATCCACCGTTTCGAACGAAAGAAACCTGAATTTATCAGTTTGAATAGTTAAAAACAGCGTTTTTCTATGTTTTTGCAAGTTTAAAACAGCAATTTTATCGTCATTTCTCATAAATCGCCGTTTTCACACGAAAGAAACATGAATTTGTCAGTTTGAATAGTTCAAAACAGCGTTTTTCTATGTTTTTTCATTTTTAAAACAGCAATTTTATCGTCATTTCTCATAAATCGCCGTTTCAGACGAAAGAAACATGAATTTATCAGTTTGAATAGTTCAAAACAGCGTTTTTCTATGTTTTTGCAAGTTTAAAACAGCAGTTTTATCGTGATTTCACAAAAATCCACCGTTTCGAACGAAAGAAACCTGATTTTATCAGTTTGAATAGTTAAAAACAGCGTTTTTCTATGTTTTTGCAAGTTTAAAACAGCAATTTTATCGTCATTTCTCATAAATCGCCGTTTCACACGAAAGAAACATGAATTTATCAGTTTGAATAGTTAAAAAACAGCGTTTTTCTATGTTTTTGCAAGTTTAAAACAGCAATTTTATCGTCATTTCTCATAAATCGCCGTTTCACACGAAAGAAACATGAATTTGTCAGTTTGAATAGTTCAAAACAGCGTTTTTCTATGTTTTTGCAAGTTTAAAACAGCCGTTTTATCGTGATTTCACAAAATCCACCGTTTCGAACGAAAGAAACCTGATTTTATCAGTTTGAATAGTTAAAAACAGCGTTTTTTCTATGTTTTTGCAAGTTTAAAACAGCAATTTTATCGTCATTTCTCATAAATCGCCGTTTCACACGAAAGAAACATAAATTTATCAGTTTGAATAGTTAAAAAACAGCGTTTTTCTATGTTTTTGCAAGTTTAAAACAGAAATTTTATTGTCATTTCTCATAAATCGCCGTTTCACACGAAAGAAACATGAATTTGTCAGTTTGAATAGTTCAAACAGCGTTTTTCTATGTTTTTGCAAGTTTAAAACAGCAATTTTATCGTCATTTCTCATAAATCGCCGTTTCACACGAAAGAAACAGTAATTTGTCAGTTTGAATAGTTCAAAACAGCGTTTTTCTATGTTTTTTCATGTTTAAAACAGCAATTTTATTGTCATTTCTCATAA